>PVJI01000633.1:0-240598 GCA_004026765.1 Micronycteris hirsuta
GTACATTATTAAGAAATATTGTTAATAGGGTTTTAGAATACTTCAGAGTTATACAGAGGTACATTCAGTAGATTTTGTCTTAATAAATACGAAGAGCATCAAATACAAAAATGTAATCATTATTAGTTTAATAAGAGCCCTAGTTCTGGACTTGTACAATTAGGATGGCTTGACTGATGCCAAGCAGCCTGGATTGTAGTCATCGGGCCCTTTGATGTGGCATTCAGAGACTAATTCTGTGAGGCTGTTCATCTGATTCCTGGGCTTAAATGACAACATAAAGAGTTTAGGCTAATGATGAAAAATCTTTTCTGACAGTTCAAGTTATTAGACACCAAAATAAGTTATAAAAGAGATTACTGAATCATTTTCTCTCAAAGCCTAAAAGGAAGCATACTCGTGGATTCCCATCTCCCTGGAATGACTTAATATCAGCAGCTTTTACTAGAGCCAGATGGAGGCCTGAATAACTGCCAAATTCCTTCAAATGTGATGATTCAAAGCCTATACCATTTGAAAAACACTGACTCGTGTGACAAAGTTCTGCACAGGCACTGGAAGTCTACATCTGAAAGCTACCCCAGACTGGCACTGCGCTGGGGCTCATCTTCCTGTGTCTTCATTCTTCACTCAAAATTGTATGTGTGCTGGGAAGAAATAAGGAAGCAAGAAGCAACAAAGGAAGAAGAAACAAAGTAAAATGCATTATATCTTCCTTATTTGCCTCCTTGGAACTATGCAGGATCCGAATTAAAAATAGTATTGTATTAGCACAAGACACAAACATAACATAGGCTTCTATACTTCTACCAGGGGTAGGCTAGCATTCACAATATTCTTCTACACAAAGCACTATCATTGTGGCACAATTTTACACTGAATTAGATAATAAGCAATAATTTTGTCATTTGGGAAAACAGAAGGAACTCTCTAAGTAAATGCCAAAAAATTAAAATAGCCCAATTTGACTCTACCACATGGATACTTAATGGTTTCAGGTATAATGACAAGGACCTGACTTGAATAAAATCACCTAACTAAGACTGCTCAAAACTTTTTTTAAGATACCATTTTAATAAAGGGATGCTGTAAATGTTTACCTAAAACAGTTGTAAGGAATCTGAGTTCTTTTAAAATGGAAATTGAGAGAATCATTTTATGAGTTTGTGGAGAATATTAGATTCTTCTAGCAACAATTATTTTTTTCTCAGACCTGCTCTTTTTTTTAAAATAAGCTACAGTGCTTAGAAAATTTATTCTTAAAGAAATCTCACATCTATAACTGAGCTTTTCATCTTATCACTTTAGTGATTGGATGGGGGAAAGATAAAATCTAAGTTTAATAATACCAATGAAGAGAATGCTTGAAACCTGGAAATTGCTTTGAGACTTACATATTAAGTTGGGCTACTGAGACAATATAAATGCAAAGGCAAAAACGGGAAGAAAAAGGATGTCTAAGAAAAATGATTTCAGGTTCTCGGTAAAGTTCCACAATGAATTACAAAAGATATATTGCTTTTGGGGGCAAAAAACAAAGACAGGAATGGAGGAAAGGAAGAAGGGAGGAAAGAAAGAAGAGAGGAAGGGAAAAAAGTGGAGGCTGATGCATCATAAATCACTGGAGTTGTAGGCAAACAGATATAATGTGTTTAGCATCGTTAATATAAGTGTCGTCACAGATGACTTCTTGGAAGCAAACAAATGAGCTGTAAATCTTAAGTACACCGAGCTGCCTGTAAACACGCAGTTGTAGTGAGAACACATAAAGCACCGAGAGTAAACGGTGCGTCACTGTGATTCAGTGCTTGCTGTCACTTTCACAAAGACACATACACAACCAGTGGCGATGTATGAGTGATTCTGGAAGGATATTGAAGACATGCGGAGCATATACACACAGCTTTATAAATCCATTCTCGTCTGCAGATAATTTAGAGGCAGAAATAAACCATGTTATTATCACACAATGTAGCTACTCTTGGTAGCATAAAGACAATAAACATCAAAAAGACACTTTGAATGGTTCTGTGAAGTCATAATGGAAATTACTTTCATATGGAAAATGCTCAAGCACTGTTTTCAAAGATTAATTCACTTAAAATTGATTTGTTTAAAGCCATTTCCAACGCCTGCATCCTGACAGGCTCAGTTCTTGGTCATTAAGCGATGAACCTTTTTGATGTTAGAGCACATAATCACATTAGTGAAACTGAAATGTACAGCAAAAATTTTTATTTAAAAAGTGTAATGGCAAAAAGAAGAAGAAAATTAAAAGCATTTCTACCCAATCACTGAAAATTGTATTCTCAGTAATTTCCTGGGTTAAAGTGCTCACAACTATGATGTGTCTGTACCAGTATTTAAAATGAAGCAAACAGCATTCTATTACCACCAGCAGCTAATACACACAGAAGTTTACTAAGAAGAGAAATCAGTTATTATAAATAAAGCTGATTCGGCTCTATGGAATAGTGTCTCAAAATTATAGCAGTGGTCAAAAGCAGAACTCCAGTTAAGGCCAGTGTAGGTGTCTTTGTCTTGCCACTTCTTCACTGCGTGACATTTTGGGGAAGTTACATACAGGTCTATAAGCCTCAGTTTCTTCATTGTAAAAATGGGAGATGCTAAAAGAATGACTGATGATGTCAAGCAATAATAAGTATGATTAAACAAATTAAAGGAAGTCAAAGAGAAATAAAGCGAAGGGGGTTCTACTTTAGATAAATTTCTTAAGTGACCCTTGAGCAACAGCTTGTATGGAGTCTTTTGGACGCTAGTGGAAGAACAACCCAGGGTAACATTCTCTAAGTCACAGTTTAGATGCCACAGTGAGAAGAGCAAGGATGTTAATGAGGGGAGGAGGAGAGAGCTAGTGGAAAGTGGCAGGTAAACAAGTCGGAAAGAGAGCTGAGGGCTGGATCATGCACAAGTATAAAGGCAAAAGTATGTAGAAGTACTCCTCACTTTGTGTAAAGTCTCTGTCTGAAATCAGGACTAAGTATATTTAGACAGAAAAAGAAATTAACAGTTTAAATTTTATGCTAAGCATGATGGGAACCCAATAAAAGAAGGAAAGCCTGATAGACAAAGCACTTCCTGTAATTGTCTGTTACGCTCTCAACAACCCTAAATGGCCCTATTTGGTACACATTTTATAGATGTAAATGAGGGGAACAATATTTTGCCAAAAGGCATACATCATTTTTTTATCCTCACCTGAGGATATTTTTTCATTGCTTTTAGAGAGAGAGGAAGGGAGAGAGAAGCATCCATGCAAGAGAAGCATCAATCAAGTGCCTCCTATACGCACCCAGACTGGGGATTGAACTCACAGCCTACGTATGTGCCCTGACCAGGAATCAAACCCACAACCTTTCAGTTATGGGACAGCGCTCCAACCAACTGAGCCACACTGGCTAAGGCAAGACACAATCTTATTAAGAGTTGGATTATGGATTCATACCCAGAGTCTAACTGCTGAACCACCCACTACTCAAATTAGGACAACTAACAGTTAAAGATAGTATACTAAATATATATGCTCAGTTCATTGGAGGGAAATCGTGCTCAATTGCCCCTGAGATTGCAAGTAGAAATGCTTCCTAAAGCAGTTGGAATTTTATGAGGTCTGTCCAGAAGGTACACAGCCAGGTACTGTCAAAAATAGACACATTTATTGAAGAAGATACAAGATACAAGAAACAGTGTACGTAGGACAAAGATGCCGCAGTCCCCTTCAAAGCAGGCACCTTGGTTCCTCACACAATTCTCCCAGTCACCATCAGCTACCCTATCGTATTTTCCTGAATCTCATTACCAGTCTGAAATCTTCCCTTTCAAAGGTGATTTTAGCTTTGGGAAAAGCCAGAGGTCACAGAGCACCAAATCTGGGCTGTAGGAGGGGCTGAGTCACCTGGGTGATTTGAAGTTTTGCCAAAAAACTCTGCACAGTAAGTGATGCATGAGTGGGCATGTTGTTGTGATGAAGCTGCCAATCACCAGTTGCCCATAGCTGTGGCCTTCTTTATCATCCAAATAGTTTCTGTGGAGGAATGTTCAAGCTTAACGCAAAATTTGATACACATTCGTTGCTGTACTCAGTCATTTTGAATGTGACAGCCACACAGTACACATGTTCACTCAACAGCATCTACCACTCCCAATGACTAGTACAGTGAAGTCGTCATTGTTCACACATGTGCATTCCAGTCCACTCTCCTTGACTGCCAGGTTACATTGATGCCGCGTAAAACTATCTCATTATATTAATAATGGCTGAACTTTTTCTGGACAGACCTTGTATGTCAGCCATAACTGATGAGTAGGAGTCCCTCAGAAAGATAGAAGAAAAATGCATATTGAATAGAGGAGGCAGTGGGAATACAGTCATGGAAGTGTGATACTGCCTGATGCCTTTGAAATTTGCCTCATTATTCTATGTGGTCTGAGCATGAATTCTAAAGCAGGGCCATGGAGAAAGATGAGGCGAGAACAGGCTAGTCCTGAAGGGCCCATCATGCTATCACATGGCGTTTGGACTAAACTGCAAGAAATGGAAGCCACAGAAAAGTTTTAAGAAAGGCAGTATCATGAATAGATAAATATTTTAGAAAGATCACTTTGACCTGACCATAGTGTGGATGGATTGATGTGGATGGGAGAAAAAATAGCCATTTGAGGTTATCACCATAGGTCATGTAAGAAATAAAGGGCACCGGAACATAGGTAGTAGGAGATGGAGAAATGTTGTAGAATAAGAAAGGCTTGGATACTAATTGTCTATTTTTTAAAGAAATGAAAAAAACAAGAAGGACAGGCCACTTAATAAATTTTTGCCTCAATGTTTCATATAGAAAATGATAATAATAATAGCACTTATTGGGTAATTAAAGTAATAATAATTACCATTTATTGTGTGGCCAAAACGTGCTAGAATAGACCTGTTATACAAATTATTTTGGTGTATTAATACCCAAGATAAAAACTATCAGAGGAGAAGTAAATTTGCAGGGTAAGGTAAGAAAGAAGGTAAGTTGACTTACAGACACAACGAGTATGGGAGCCTGGGAACCCCACAGGTAGAATAGCACATGGCCCAGTCACTCAGCAGCAATTCTGGCTAAAGATACACATCTATGAGACTTAAGACACATAGAAAGCACAAGATGAGGAGAAAAGATGGGCAAGGCCAACCCCAAACCCTGCGGACAGCTATCACTTTGGTATGGGCATAAGAGGCTGACTAGAAATGGTCAGAAAAAATAGGATGAATACCAGGAGAGAAGCTGTCCCAGAAACTGAAACAGTCGGGAGTTTCAAGTAGAAGAGTGTCCACAGTGAAAACCCTAGAGATAGATCAAGTCCAGTGAGATCTGCGATTAGGAATTAAGCCATACGTGTCATTTGGGTGTTGAAGAGCAAATAGCAGCTACAGACATAAAGGCAGAAATTGGCGATGGGTCTTATAAAAAGGATGTCTGCGGAGAAAAAGAGAGGGATGAGGTGGTATCTAAAGCAAGTCACAGGGCTGAAGAAAAGTTTTATAAGATTGAAAAGACTTGAGCAAGGGAGGGAGAGAAAACTTTGACACATGTCCTCCGTCCCAGAAGAGAAGGGTAGTGCTGGGGTGAAGAAAGAGATGAAAGTGAACCCCAAAGGGGAGAAAGGAAGTGTCTTGAGTCTGGGTGTAACTTAAGAAAAGTCACAAGCATTAACTATATGTTTACTTCCATAGAGAGAACCAGAGATGTGCTTGCTTTGTTGCTTGCAATGTTGTGGTAACACCTGTTTATTATAGAGTGAGCTAATGAAAGACAGAAGAAAAAAGGCTTTGAAGTCAGTTAGACACTGAGGAGCTCTGTCCCCATTCTGATGTGGGAGAGGGAGGTTTTCCCACAGGACTAAGCAATTCTTGCACACCCACTGGATGTCCTTCATTTTGGGTTGATTCTGACACCAACTACTCAGAGACAGCAGCAAACAGAAGACTGCCCTCCCCCACTTCAAATGCCCATCCCAAGGCTAGGTTGTCACCTGTGCCCCTGATGGATGGCTGTAAATTAGAGGTTCCCAGGACCCCCTCTTTGCTACAGTGTCTCAGAGAACAGAGGAATCCAGTTCATGCACTAGATGATGGGCTAATTACAAAGGATACTGAAGGATAGAACTCAATATCCAGATGAAGAAATACATGGTCTGGGTCAAGAACAAAGGGGTTTCTGTCCTCTCAGAGTTTTGGGCCTGGCCCCGGGGCATGTGGGAGATCTCCACTTCACCAACCTGTAGGCTCTCTGAACCCTGTCCTTCTGGTTTTTATGGAAGCTTCATTACTTAGCCGTGATTGATGAAATTATTAGCCATTGATGATTGATTTAACCTCCATTCTCTCTCCTCCCCAGAAATCAGGGGATGAGATTGAAAGTTACAACCTTCCATTGCTGATCGGTAACCCCCATCCCTAGGTGCTTTCCAAAAGTCACCTTGATTGACACAAACCCAGTTGTGTTAGAAAGGGACATGTTACAAGTGAACAAAAGATCCATTTCACCTTTTTGACTCTGAAGCAAATTTAGGAACTGAGGACCAAATATTGTGACAAAATATGTTCCCATTGCTTTCATAACTCAGGAAATTCCAAGAGCATGGGGACTGGGTGCCCAGGAAATCAAATACACATGAGGAACATATTTCTTACAAGTCACAATATCATTCATACAAAATCCTATGTAGTCCTTTCCACTTGCTTGTTTTGAATTCCTAAATAGGTCATATGGGTTCATTTTCAACTATAAAATGGAGACGATACCTATCTTACATGGTCGTTGTGCCAATTACTGTCAATATAAGGAGACCGTCTAGACTAATACGTGGTGGTCACTCAGTTAATAAATTGTTGCTAAAGATTAATCATTACAACAACGTTATGAGCTAAGTATACATGGGAACTGTGGCACCAAGAGCTGCAATGACCTGCCCAGGGTCATGCAGCTATAAGTGGGAGCCAGAAATCAAATTCGGCGGGCCAGTGCCAGGGTATGTAATCTGTTAACCAGGACAAGAATACCTTCCTTGACCAAACTTTAGTCAGGCACCTCTGAATCCCCTTTTCAAGTAGGCCTCGGCCTGGCCCCTGTCCTGCCCTTGCCCTGCTGAGAACAGTTTTAACAAATAATTCTGTTAAGCCACTTTATTAGGAATCCCCCCACCCTTGACATGTAAGTCCTTGGCCTGCCTTTTGCAAGAATCTTGTTAAGTCGGTTTAACAAGAATCCCCCTACCCTTGATATTGAATAAATTCTTCCTCTAATTTTTCCTCCATTGGCTCCCTAACTCTGCTCATTGGCTACAAAGCCCCAGCTGGCTTTGCTATGGTCAGAGCAGAGTTCGATTCTCTACCCTATGGCAATAGCCTTGAATAAAATCCTCCTAGCTATTTTTAGCAAGTGTCTGGGACAATTCTTTTCTTTCACAATCACTATGCTGTATTACCTCTGAAACCTGATGAAACAGCAATTTAGTTGTAATGCCATTAAACTCAGTGAAATGCAGCATAACACAGGAGGTGAGGGCAAGGCCAGACTCTCTCTCCAGGTTTGGGTGAGGCTCTGCTACTTCCTGCATTTGTGACCTTAGGAGAGTTGCCTACATTCTCTGCTTTGCTAGCCTCGTCTATAAAAAGAGATGATAACACTAATATTTACTTCAAAGGGATTTTTGGTGAAAATTCTATGTAAGCAGGATATAGTAAGGCCTTTAAAATTGCTATCTATTTTTAAGCTATTATTAAGAAATTTATTGTTATATATTAAGTGGAGCAGACCCTAATTACCCTATTTATTCTGCAAACTGTCCTCTACTCCCAGCCCCTCCAAGTGCCCCTTATTCTGCTGTATATATGTTTTTTCTGTAGCGCTTATCATCTAGTATACTACATGATTTACTTATGTATATGTTTGTTGGGGTGTTTTTTTTCCCTCTTCTCCTAGAAAGTAAATTTCCCAAGAGGAACTGAAGCAATATTTGTTGATTGAATTAACAAAATATTAGTTCTTGAGAAAAAGCTAGTAAGGAAAAAGATAGAGGGAGTTAATGGTGATTCAGGAAAATATTTGACGGTGTCGGGACTGAGGCAGTGGTTCCTTCATATTCTTAATCTTCTTTCAAATTATTGTGCTTTCTCCCTGGACAGAGAAGTGTCAGGTATAGGGTAACTCTCTGACTGCAAAGAAGAATGAAGAGTGGACCCAGAAGGAAGAGAAAGGAGGAGGGAGGCTCATCTGAGAGAGAGCAAACTGGTACATTGGCATCTGCACTGTAACAAGACCCCTAGGTGAGAAAGCTTGAGAAGCCTGGTCACCAATAACATTTCTCCAAGGGTTGGATTGCCTACAACAGGACCCCCCTAGAGGGACACTTAATAAATGTTCGGACAATGGGCCTATCTTGACCTCACCAAATGAGAATCTCTGACTATGGAGCAGGAATCGCCATTAATCCACACCCTGCATGGTGCCCGAACACAATCACATTTGAAAACCACCATTCAATATCGTTCAGAATCTGAGGGTTAGATCTTTGTGAGTTAGAGCAAAAGAGACAAAAAAATAGGCTATAAGTTTCAAAACACTGAATATTGCTCTCAAAGTTCAAGAGAGCTGGGGCAAATTAAAGCTAATTATCAACAACAAGCAATTAAGCAAAGGTTAGCTTCGGGGAAAGAGGGTTCGCTGGATCACTTAGAATCAGTTTTTCCCAGAAGTTGACAAAAAAAGGACTCCCAGGGGAGCTATACAAGACAGTTTTTCAACAGACAACCTGGGAGATAGGGCCACTGAAGGAAAGCCCCCAGCGACCAGTTATATTTATCTTCCTGCCTAAGGCACTCGCCAATTATGTGCGCTGGAAATGTGAGTTGGCCTCTCTGCTAGAAAAGAAGGCACAGGGTTGAGGAAAGCCTTTCTGTGTCCTACTTTATTAGAAAGGAACAGCTTTTAGAAAAAAAAGTGTTGAGCAACAACCCACAAACAACGCAGAAAAGAGATTCTAAGAAGGCGGAATGAAATTTAAACCATCATCAAAGTTCTAGAGAGTGGAAGAATACAACGATAGCAACAGGGAAAAATAAAGAGAAAACCTCCACGCTTGTCACTCACAGGGCGGTTCATGTACTAGCAGCATCCGCTTCCTCCGGGAGCTTGTTAGGAATGCACATTCCGAGGTTCCCACTTAAATACCCCTCAGAAGATCTGCAGCTTAATAAGACCCCCAGGTGATTTGCCGTCACACTAATGTTCCAGAACAAAGTTGACCTGTGCATTAAAATTATGTGGGAAATTTTAAAACTCGGGACGTCCAAAATTTTACACTCCAGACTCTCTGGAAATAGATTGCAGGCAACTGCATTTTAAAAAGTTCTCTATGTATAGCCAAGGTTGAAGACCATTTTTGTATATCCTTGTAGTTACATTATAGGTATAAGATTTTGTCCATAAAAAAGGCGTCTACTGACTTTTTGATTAAATCATAGCATTCCGTATAATGGCAAAACTTAAGGTGCCCATAGATGAACAGAAATCTGGGTGATGGTTTAGTGAATCACTGCTAAATACAGGGAAAGCACTATATACTGATACGTATTTGATGGCTAATAAAGAGGTGTGCCCTCCTCCTGCCCAATGCATGAAACCCATCAGATACTCATCAATTCAGGTAATCCTCTGAGAATAAGTAGAAAAGCCTGAAGAAATCTAAAATGCTGCTCTAATGGCTTAAGTATTTGTGAGAACAAGTGGTATTTGCATGTCTTTTTCCAGTTAAAGGTCATGACATTATAAAAGAACTGAGGATTTGAGATATGAGTGTGTTTTAATAATCAGATAATCTTGGTCTAAGGTGCAAGGTCTTTGTTCAAATACACAACACATCATTTAACTGCTGGTGCAATAAACATACACTGACACTTACATGCTGGAAAGTATGTTTTAAACATGTAAATTCTTCATATACCTTACCACTAAGCTGTACACCTGAAACCAATATAAAATAATACTGAAAGTAAGCTGTAATTGGGAAACAAAAAAGAAATAAGTACCTGAATTCTTATGCTAAATCTAGTGTGTTCTTATAGTAAAAGCAATTTAAAACTCAAAGGCATGAGATCATAAAGTAGACATTCAGTAGGATCTTTTAAACTCAGATGTATAAGAAGACTGATAAATGCTCAAATAAAACTATACAATTGGATGTTATAAAAAGCAGCACACGTAGCCTAAAAAGAGTAACTTGGAGGAGGAATTCCTCCATCCTCAGTCATAAATAACTAGAAATATGTTCAGATACAATCCTTAAAAATCAAAACAAGACCATGAAAATTCATAGAATAATCAATGAAATTAGGTTAAAACTTAAGAATATTAGTAAACGAACTATCATTGGTCTCCCTAAGACATTAGAGAGGACTCATGACTCCAGGCAGGAGTAAGAAGAAAAGCACCCTTCACAAAATGCTATGACAAGCAGAAGATGGTCACTGCAGTCTGCAAACCGGAGTGCAGGGCACGGAGGAAGCACGAGGGTAAGAATAAGGGGACAAATAGAAGAGATACAGTTTGTAAAAGACTGGTTAGAATCCATCATTTACTGTATTATTCAACAAATATTCATCGAACGACAGTTTGTCAGACACTGTACTGTACAAGGCTACAGAGAACTGAAGGTTCATTGGCTACCCAGGAGTTTGTGTCAATGTTGGTTTCCTAACAGGAAAGAGAAAATGAACTCAGACACGGTACCAGGTAGAGAAAGCTTTTAACTAGCTGGATGTTCTCACCCAGCTTTGAGTAGAGGTAAATGATTGACTTGCCCAGCTGATCTTTTAGGAAGTTGAAAAACCAACGTGACCTCTCACAGTATCATTCTGACTCAATTGTTGTTTAAGAAATGGACTGAGACCTTGAGAAAAAAATGATAATGAGGCAGGATAGTAAGAAGCTAGGAGAACTCCTTTCCAAGTGGAATGGGGAAACTGAGGCAGAGAGCTAAACAGATGGCCAAGCAATTTACAGGCAGATAATAAAGTCTTATCTTCCCTAACATGAACAATTAGGATCAAATGGTTTACATATTCCAGACCATGCCAGGGCAGATCCACCTCTGTCCGGTCCCTTTTTGGTGACATTCTATGAAGGTGAAACTGACCAGAAAATGACCCTGATTCCTCTATATGCTCATTTTGAAGAATCAGCAGATTAAAGGACACACCTGGAAAGTTGATGGATATTCTACTGAGATCCTCCCTTGAACCCTCCCCTAATATCCCCAACTTTAGAAAACAGATAAAAACCCTTAAGACAAAGCACCCACTGTGCTTTCTCTTGAGCACACCTGCACCTTCCTCTCCTTCTTTCCTCAGGTGTGTATCTTTGTTTTTTTGTTTTTTTTGTTTTTTTTTCTCTTAAGCTCTAAAGGGTCCCAGGAGACTTGCATGCAGGGGAGCAGAGTCAGTGGCAACTTGTCCCAGGCTAACCCCCAAACCTGTCTCCAAAGGTCCTCCTTCTGCCTCTGTGACTTATTTCCTAAGTCCATGCAGCCCAGCTGGCTCACTCCTTCTGCTGCTGTAACTTTCTTTCTAAAGGGCCATGGCAGCCTCACCTAGACTTGACTCTTACATTTCCAAAGGGCCAAGGCAGCTCTACCTAGGCTCATTCCTGTTGCTGTGATCTTGCTTCTTCTGTCTTAAGCCTGTCCTTTGTTTCACTGTCTCTACCTTTAATAAATCTATTCTCAAATTCACCTGTACTCATGTTTTGAAGTCTTTCTTGCACAAAGTCAAGAGCCCACACATTCCATACCATTCTGGGGTAGAATGGCCCCAGTCCCGGGCCCTTTCCAGTGACAATAACACCATTGTACAAGATAATAAGTAGTTGTATAGAACAGCTATGATACCGACAAGTTTCAAAATTAAGGAAAGTTCAAAAGGCTCAGAGGAAAAGTAAGGGAAAAGTTATAAAAGGAAAGGGTCAAGATTTACCAGATCATATCTTAGACGATAATGGGTGTGTTCCTATCAAGAGATTATGTGCACTTCACAAAACTAGTAAAAATATATGAGACAAGAAATCCAACATAGGCATTCAAATGCTGAAACTGGAAAACTAAAATGAGATGAAGAAAAAGAGAGTTGTCAAGAAACATGTATAAAGGTCACATGGACAAAGCTGAATGGGGGTAGGATTGAGGGTGGGAGGTGGGGATGGCTGTGGGAGGGGGAGTGGTGGGGGAAAATGGAGACAACTGTACTTGAACAACAATAAAAAAAAAAAAAAGAGGAAAAAAAGAAAAAGACAAGTACCCAGGGAAAAAATACCACATAGAATATAATAAACAATAATGAACAGGTAGGAAAAACAACAGGAAACAAGTGGGTGCTTCGGGATTCTATGTATTGTAATCAAACTGTCTTTAATATGCAAAGATGGTCAGTGTGATGTTGTGAATAATAAAGTATGTACATTTGGTCTTCATCCCCAGTTCTTGGCACAGAGCTCCTAAATGCCTTGTAATTTCCTGAATGAGAGGAAAGAGAAGAGCATCTATTGTTATTCATGGTAAGACCTTTCCCACATACCTGAGTTTATGCTAATGAGATGACTCTTGGAAAATGGGGACTGGTTGCCAGAGAAACCAACCTTTGATTAGAGGTTTGGAACTTTTAGCCCCACCACCCAATCTCAGGGAAGGGGAAAAGAACTGAAGATTAAGTTCAATCACCAACAGCCACTGATTTCATCAATGTTACTCACATAATAAATCCTCTATTAAAAAAAATAAACAGAGGGGTTCAGAAAACTTTCAAGTTGGTAAACACATGGACGTGCTGGGAGGGTGGCACACCCCAAATGGGTGTGAAAGCTCTGCACTCCCTCCCACACACCCTGCTTTATGCCTTTCTTCCATTTGGCTGCTCCTGATTTCATTCTGTATCAAAACTGAAAATAGCGAGTAAAACACTTTCCTGAGTTCCGTGAGCTATTCTAGTAAATCATCAAACTCAAGGGTGGGGTCACGGGAATCTCCAATTTATAGCTGGTTGGTCAGAAGTACAGGTAGTAACCTGGCACCTGAGGCTGAGTTTGAAGTGAGGGGCAGCCTCGTGAGACCCAGTCCTCACCCTGGGGACTCGGCTGCCTCTGGGTAGGTGAGGACTGAATTGTAGGACATCCAGTGGGTACTCAGAGAGGTACTTACCTGGCTGGTCGGGGGTGGGGGGACCCCTGTGCATTAGGTGTCAGAGGGGTTGTGAGACAGAAAAAGGTTTTGTTGTTGTTCTTGTGTTTTTTTTAGTAATGCATATGATAAAAATTCTTAAAGACTAACTCTCCCAAAACCTCTTCTCCTCCAAACTTATGCTTATATTTCCCTGAATTTCCTGTGATTTCAACTTAATTCTCTTAGAAAAAGAAAAGTCAGCGCCTATTACACTTAACTAAAAGATGTAACTTTATCCAAAATGTCAATATCCTTGTTTTAAGAAGATTCTTTTTAATTATCCATACTTTGATTAACCTGATAGGACCCAATCTACCAGAAGTTTGGTTTTTTCTTTGTTTTTTTTTTCTCCCAATAGACTTTATCTGCACTTTAGAAAATATTTTGGGAAATGGCTGGACTGATGAGTTACCATGAAAGATTACAACCTCGCATTTTAAATGTAGAGACAACTGAAATATAAAAATAGATTGAACTTACATTAACTTCTAAAGGTAGACCAGACTAGGCAGAGTGGATTTTTACAGCTTTCATTTGAAAGGAATAACACAGTGAATTGTCGTTCCTCAAAATTACTCACTCAGCTGTCCTTGGCCATTCATGTGATTTGGAAATATATATTGAGCCATCTCAATTTTAATATACTTTAAACGTGACATTTCATACTCAGAGTAAAATAGCATATTTCACACCAAGTTAATAGGAAAAGATTAAAATAAATTGTTCTCTGAAACATCTTAAGGTCTTCTCACAGGAGTGGTAAGTAAAATACCAGTTTTTAGATTTTTTGAACCAATTCTTGAAATGCGGATCATTTGGAACTGATCACCTCTGATATGAATGGTAAATAGTATTCGGTTATGGTTTGACTTCAATAGTGTCTGGTGCTATTTGAAAAATCTTTTAATCTTACTTTGAACCATCCATTCAAAAATCCTCAAAATGATTCATCTAAACTTCCAAACCGTCAGGCTGACCAATTTTTTGAACAAAATTCACACTGAGGCTATTTGCATTAATAATTGTTGTATCTGCTAAGTAAATATCAACTGATTTCAATTCTTTCCATATTACTGTCAACATGAAAATGTATATGAATGTAGAAACATTTTTCTAGAGAAAATAAGATCCTCAAAGACATCTAAAATAGCGGAAAAAAGAAGCATGACATCGTACCTATAAAATTTATTTTAGAATACACGTGGCCTATTGTTCTTTTCTAATCTGAAGTGCTGAAATGTCAGGTTTGCAAAGAGTCATGAATATTGAAAAATAAATTTTGTCAAAACCAAGCCCCAAGTTAAACTTTAAAAGATATTTTAAGAAAAAAATAATGAATCCACATGAACGCCATACTTAGATTTACTTACACTGATGATGGATAACTCAACTGTCCTTAAGGAACAAATCAAATACACTTTGATGACAAAATATTTTTCCCTAATTAAACAACATTAAGCACTCATGAACACTTTTTTTAGTTTCCTTAAAAAGAAGAAACAACAACAAATATTCCTTTTTTTTTGTACTTTCCTCTTAAACCCATTATAAGATAAAGAACAGTGCAAGAACAACAGATATGATAAGAGCACCTAATCAAGATTAGGAGGTTTGGTAAATGGGACATTTGCCACATAACACATCAAGAGGACACCTGCTATCCAGCTCTCACCAACTGTTTCCTAGCAGGGCTTGAGGAGCAATGTTGTCAAATCCTGATTAAAAACAAATCCCTATCTTTCAGCAGATTGTTCTGAGATGTAGATATTTGCAACTGTAGGATCCCTGGGCTCCTTGCTTTCTGGGTACACAGTCAGCACTGCACTGCCTCATCCTCCGGTGGCTAGGTGGGGCCACGGAACTAGTTCCGCTCAATGACTTGTAAATCAAACTTTAATTGTGCAGGTATGATCTCCCAAAGCTCTTTTCTCTCTGCCGTGGCAATTATTAATATTCCAGATAGTGACTTCTCCATCAAGGCAGGTCCAGAGCACAGACACTTCAGTGCAATTGTCCTCCCTGATAACTGTGTTACATGAGCGAGAGATAACATTTTGTTATTGTAAACTCATGAGGGTGTGTGTGTGTGTGTGTGCTGTAAGATGCTTTTCCTGGCTGATATGGTCACTAACAGATCCACACACCAGTGTGGGGCAGAATTTACCCATGGGCCATCACTTTGCAATCTAAATCATATAGTCTGCTTAATATGAGAGTGCTTTGGGTTCAGTAAACAAAAAAATCTTAGATTGCTACATAGAATGCATGATCTTGGACTTAATGAGTGAAGAATGAGGGAGAAAGGAGGAGGAAAAATAGGTGAGGGAGACAGAGGAGGGGAACAGCAAAAAAAAAAAAAAAAATGAAACCAAGTGGTCAAAATAAAAAATAAATGAATTAGGGTGGCCAGACCTGGTTCACATTCCAAAACAGTCAAGTCTGTCCATAAGCTTTTCTTGGCACTCACCTTTCTTTCTATAATTCCCTTTCCCAAATATACTTAGAGATTTTCTGAAGCCTTCTCACTCCACACAACAGCCTGGGTTTAAACATTTCTGCCCTTCCTTCCCGTTACTAAATGTCTGGGTCCCCTGGTCCCCTCTAGAAAGGAAGTCAGCTCTTTATAAGACCTTTATATTGGAGTTTAGGAATTATGAGTGTATGGCTATTAAAATATGTCCCCTCTTATATTACAGTGTTTTCATCTTTAACATACAGTCTGTATGCATACATTCTTAGCTTGAAGAAGTACCAGTATTAACTTAGTGACAGGAAGCACGTATTCTGGAGTCAGACTACCTGAGTTCTATACTTATAGTGTGCAGACTTGGGAAAGTAATGTCTTGTGCCTTTACTTCCATTTCCTCATAAACAAATTAAGGATAATAAGAATATATATCCCATCAGGTTCTCTTAAGTACTTAGTGCCTACTTAGGTACTCATTTGGTGAGTACCATATAAATGTTCATTAAATAAATGTGGAAACACATAAGTAAATATATACATGTTAATACTATTAGGCTTCAGATTGCTGTGAAATATTGGCTGGGAAAAAAGGGACTAGAATAACTTTTAACATCCTTCAAGTTACACAGTATACTAGCTCACATCCAATATTTAACTTATTTATTAGTTTCAACAACAAAGTCAGAGTTGTTTCATCTATGTAAATATTCCTACATCAAGCTTACACTTTTGAATGACTGACAGCCATTTCCATTTTGATACCACAGATAGAAAATAATATTTAACAATAACCCATAAAAGAGAAAGAAAACCTAGTCAGAAGCTAAACAAAACATCTGTCCCTTGCTATTGTCAATACACTAGAAAAGCTCTAACCCAGCTCCCCAAAAGCCTTGTCTTGTTGCTTCAACTCCAAAGGAAAAATGTGTCATTTTAATAAGACTTTGCTCTTAACTTAGAAAGTGACTTGATCTTTCACTTTATCTCTTCATATAGTCAAGCATAAAATTTAAGAGATGCCTTCCACCAAAAACTGCTATCTCATAAAACATCTTTCCCAGTGTGTTCTGTATTCATGTTATGTCATAAAAGTGAAGTACACATTGACTTTTGCTACACCCTGAGTTTTATTTAACAGACTTCCACTGAAAATCATTAACAAAAGTAAAAAGAGCTCCTTTGCCCCTCACCCATCCTCTATCCCCTTGAATTTTTGGTGTGCTTGTTGTTCTTTCAAGGCTGTGATAACCGATAAAGGTGGTTCACAAGTCTATGCAAAAAATCTGTGCTTTTGAATCCTAATGTCTCCTGGTTATCTCTTTTTCCAGCAGAGGATAGAGAGGTTTTCACATAAAACTTAGAGGAATGTTTGATATTCCCAACAGATTTAGAAAACAGATTCTGTTTGACATTTCTAAGCTTAAGACTATCTAGGTGGTAAATTCAAAAAACATATTTACAAGTAATGAAGGAAACAATTCTGAAGCAACCTGTAGAAATTTTCAGAACTGAGAATTACTTCAGACAGTCAAATAGGAAACCTCTGAAGCGAAGTACAAACTCATATTCAGCATATTACATGTAATGCAGAATGTCTTCTGTATCCATCAGCGAGTCTCACGTATCTCCTGCAGCAAACGGTCTCAATTGTGAAAGTTACCACTTTATATTTTCTGCTTTCATTTCCTCTAGACCTGACCTTATTGGCAATGTCTGAAAGAACTGGTAGGCTTGAAAACCCACTCATGCTTCTTCAACATACTGCATTTAAAATGGAAAACAATCCTGCGGGGTAACTACTTTTAATCCTTACAATACCACAGTTAGGAAATAGATTTACATTTGTTGTGCGAAATCTTTACAAATGTCTTTGAACCATAAACTTTCCAGCAATAAAAAGCATGGAAAATGCAGCCTTTTGTTGATAAAAACTAAATTACATAATCACTAATGTAGTTGTGTATTGTGTCCAAGTATAAAAAAGCTAAAAATTTTAAGTTATTTTCTATACTCATGCTAATCAATATCCAAATACAGAGAACTTTAAAGCTACCAATCAAAACTGAAATGATAAAAGAAAAGCATTGAAACATCTTTGTTTGATTGATTAACAGAGTGGTGATACATCAGAACTAGATATCTCTCAGTTATGTATGTTAGATAGTATTTCATATATTATGTGTCTACAAATAAGAGTCTCTTCTGCCTTAAATGCACTCACTCTTCTACTCCAGTTATGGGATGGCTCTACTAATCCTTCCCCCTGTCTGCCAATATACATTCATTTCAACGAGAGCAATTGGAAGCACCTTAGGAGATACTGAAATTGAAACAATTTTCCTGCCCTGACTAGTGTGGCTCAGTTGGCTGGGCATCATCCCACAAAGCTAGAGTTCACCAGTGTGACTCTCGGTCAGCTAGGTTTGTGTAAGAGGCAATCAATCTGTTTCCCTCCTTCTCTTTCTCTCTCCATTCCCCCGTCTCTAAAACAAAAGTTAATAAATATTTTTTAAAAAACTATTTTCCCTACAACCAAAGCAGATGTTTAAAGAAGTGATTCTAGAACTATGTTGGGGGAAAACGGTAGGCAGTGGTTGAATTCCTCTATCACTCTACTCCCCTCCGTTTTTAAAAATCTAACAAGTAAATTTGACTGTTTAAAGGGAGACTCAGAGGAAACTAACTGAAAGCTTATAAAACTGTTTGGACTTTTCTTTGGTCATTAAGCAACAGCCATTGCAGAGGCAAGTGTTTCCTTCCCCAGTGTATCTATTTGCAAAGAAAAGCATCTGAGGGCTGCATGGAATGATGAGGTCGCAGCAAGATGATGCCCTCCTCAGAGCCCTCCTAAGCCACAGGGTGAGTTCAAGTCCCCTGGCCTTTGACATCAGTCTAAGCAGCCATCCTTGCCAATTCTGAGGCAAAACAGCAATAGCAGTCATGAAAACCAGAAAGAAAATCAACCTAGCAGCTTTCAGGAAAGTAAATGTAAGAAAAGAGGACCACCCATATTGAATATCAAGTACTTAATTTTGTCACTAGCTCTAGGCATGGAAGAAATTGGGTCAGATGTAACATAGGCAGGGAACCTAAAGCATAGAAGATCTGAGGGTTCTTGGACTATTTGCAGTGTTGAGAATTCACACATTCATTCAGTACCTAGTATTGTGCAGAGTGCTGAGATGACAAAGATAAAACAGATGTGGCCTTGAAAACCTCAAAGAACTAACAGTGAATTGAGGAAGTCAGGCTGGTAAGGGACACTGAGAGTATAGCCCAATAATATCTATGATGAAGGAAAGTACAGGGTGCTTTAGGGACCCAAAAAATTCAAACTGAGATTACAGAAAACTCTTTGCAAGGGCTCAAGATGTCTTCAAGAAGAAAAAGATATTATTTTTAAAATATGAGTTTACTTGTTTGCCGCGCAAATTGTAGTAGAATTTAGTCAGACCACAAGGGGCTGAGAGACAGAACAGTCTAGGTAAAGGAACCCACAGCTTGTCTGGGGACCTCTACAGATTTTGGCATGTCTGGACACAGGCTGGGAATAATCAAAGAAGAAACTTGGGAGACTGTGAGGGTTTGGTTATGAAACGTTTGGTACACTGAGCCCAGCAATTTGTATTGAATTCTGCAGACTATGGGGAAACATTGAGAGAGCGGAGTGATGCGATTAGATTTGTGTGTAAGAGCAGCTCTTCTGGCAGCCTCGGGAAGAACAGATGGAGGAAGGAGGGGACGATGTACAGAGTGATAAGTTAATGGGCTACTGCATGGAGGAGACTTGACAGCTTAGACCAAAGCATTGACAGCGCGAGGAGAATGAGGGGACACATTCATGATGTTTGGACGACCGAATCAATAGGGTTTGGTGACGGACAGTATAGGGGAAAGAATGAGCCTAGTATAGCTATTGGATTTCTTCTTATGATGTGTCATTCACACACTTAGAATATACAGGAGGAGGAGCATGTGGGAAGGAGGAGAATAAATGATTGACGTACAAGTCCCTATGGGGTATTCAATGAGATCTGCTGTATTGAACATTTAGATATAGAGATTTAGAGTCCAAAGAAGCAGTGTAGGTTAGACATATACATTGGAATGGGTATCTCAGCACTGGATTTTTATGAAGACAAGAAAAAGAATGTAACTACAAGAAGAGCAGAGGGGTACAATGGAGCCAAGCAAAACAGAAGCATTTGCGGGCAGATGCTTGTTCTTGGCATGTCTGAATATGGGTATGTCGTAAAGCCAGCTCCGGGTTCAGAATGGCATGAAGGGGTTAAACATGAGTTACCATATGAGTCAGCCATTCCACTCTTAAAAATATACTCAAAAAGTGAAAACACATGCTCACACAAAAACTGTACACAAATCTTCATACTCTCATTATTCATAATGGCCAAAAAATTTAAAACAACCCAAATGTCCATGAACTGACCAAAGGTAAGTAAAATGTAATGTGCCATCCAATAAAATACAACATGGGTAAACTTAAAAGCATTATGCTAAGTGGAAAAAAGCTAGCCATTTATTATGTGAATCCATTCATAGGATATGTCCAGAATAGGCAGGTCTATGGAAATAAAGTAGTTTATCAATTTTCTAAAGCTGGGGAGAATGGAGAGAGTAGGGACAATAGCTAAGGGGTTCACGGTTCCTTTCTGGGGTGACAAAATGTTCTAAAGTTGATTGCGGTGGTGGTCGCATGATTCTATGAGTATACTAAAAGCCACTGAACTGTACGCTTTAAATGAGTGAACTGGATGGTGTGTGAATTATATCTCAATAAAGCTGGTAAAAATGGTATGAAAGTACACTCGGAAGCATAGATAAGATAAATGCAAGCACAAAGGCTTAAAAGTTATTACAATCGCTCTGAAGTTTATCTCAAGGAAAGTAATCTCCTATCCATTGCAACAGACAGTAGAAGATGGGTGAGAGGTAAATACTGGGGGAAGGGAACAAAGGAGTCTATTCAGCATAAAATAGATTCCCCAGCTGTTCGGTGAAAGCAAAATTAAAAGGTTCGGCAGGGAGGTTACTTGGAAATGCATATAAGTAGTTAAGTAACATTTTCAAACAATTTAGGTAATTTCACATGTAAAGATAAAATATTTCAGAGGAGTGCCTTTGCATTTTTGTACATGCCGATTTATGTAGAAAAATTCCATACTAGGATACTATCAATTGTTTAGGCTCTCCACTTGCTTTGCTAATGTAACAGTTGCTGCAAAGAATAGAGAAAATGGGCATTAGTTTCCAAATAGGCCTAATTTAGAAATTATTTCTTAAGATTTCAGTCAGGAAAATAATATAATACTTAACAGAGTAGCCACCCTCCCCTCTCCCGAAGAGGTGGGATTTTTTTCCTTATTTATTCCCATTAGGTAATATCACTGATTCTGGCTGTTTCTCCCGACAGGGCCTTCGCTCTTTGCGCCTCCGTAACCTGACTCGTGATCACCACCTGTCCACCTGCCCTCTCCCCTCTCCAAGTTCCACTCTTCTTAAGGTCCCAACTAACAATATCAGTCCATCCCATTGTTAGCCAACTAGTAATGTCAACCCCACCTCGATTTGGGGCCCAAACAATCTAATCTCTCCCTCCACGGAACACCTACTGCATGCCCAGGCGGACTCTCACAACCTGGCGTCTCTAACTTAGCTGTGTGTTTTACCTTTGTCGCCAGGATCTAAGTGGCTCCATAGCAGACGAGGTGCTTCTTTCTGTCTGTTTTCTGTGATGTCTAGCATATTGCTGCAGCAGTAACACATTCTCACTGAACACCTAACCACGGCAGCATGAGGCAAAATAATTTCAAAATAATTATTAATACCCCCAAGTTATTTCTTATACAAGAAAAATAACTTCCATACACATCAAAATACATTCTCGCTCTTGTCTTAATTAAAAAGTCGCTGAACACTTGCTGTGTGTAGAGATTTTAAGTTCTGTAAATACATTATTTAATTTTAGCCTCTTAACAGTCCTGTAAGGTGGTTATTCTTACTCTCTTCACTTTGCAGATAAAAAAAAGAGAGACTTGGTGTGATTAAGTAATTTGTCCAAGTTCACAAGTATTTCCCTTCATTGAAGGCAATACATTTCCAGAACATTTCTTCTTTTACCTTCTACTACTGGCCAAAGTCTCTCAATGGCACAGTGGAAGATGCGGCAGCTCCAAGTCAGAAGGACCCATGTTTATATCCTAAACTCTCAGAATCACAGTTTACTCAAATGTACACTGAGGCTAATACCTGATTCAGAGGCATGAGAAATTAATACAATCAGAAGCTCCCAGGCAGAGCAGGAAAATAATGCTATTTCATTCTCAACTTATTTGAATTATTAATGTTTCCAGAAGCTTGCCATTATTTTTAGAAGGAAGCATATCAGCAGTTCCAGAGGGGTAAAATATTTTTCAGAGTGTTGGTGCAAATATATATTTGCTACCATGGTGAGACGTTAAGTTTTTCTTCAAAGAGATGATAAGGGTATTCCAATTATGCCATCTTGTTTTTATTAAAGGTCAAGTTGAAGATTTTACCAGTGATATTACATATCACTCCTGACTTTTTTTTTCCCCAAATGAAGAGTGCTTCTCAATTTCTTCAGCAGTAACTCCACAATGGGGACTTGGAGATGACAAGTTAAGGTGCAGTGTGTAAAATGTTCTGTGAGTATGTGTGTGTGTATGTGTATGGGTGTGGGTGCATGCTGGGTAGTGGCAAAGGGGGCTTTGCCTCCTGCAGGCTCTCTATTAAAATGTAAGTAAACCACCTGATAAGTCATCATCTGGATAGCCACTGATATATTTGAAAGGATTCGTTTAGCAATTGACCACAAGAAGTTCAGTGTGAGGGTGTTGAGAGGGTGCTTGTGTACACAGGTGCTTGTCCAGAGCCTCGTGGGACAGGGCGATGTTGGAAGCGAAAAGGAAACAAGGTGTGGAACAAGAAACAGTCTGAGAGGACTGTGAGGGACAGTGCACAAATACCAAGAACCTGGAGGAGGCGACAAAATAGTACCTTCAGAGATAGCTGCAGTACCAAATCCAATTTCTGACCCCTGATAACTTTACTCCTGACAGCTCTCACATGATATACAACCTTGCACGGGACAGGTAAAAGCAAAAGTCCTGAGATCTATCAGGTTCTGTGACCATACACTGGAGCTCATATTACCTGGTAGGCAAGATTGGCTCAGGGTATGGCTGGCTTCTTCCAGAAGTCTTCAGGATTTCTCATGCACCAGCAACAGGTTGAATTGGCTACGTGAGCAGAGACCATAGTCCACCATTAAGTCCTTGGCCCTGCTAAGGGCCTTAGACACAGACATTTAAATGTGGAGACCAAACATTCCCACAATTCCTCACTCCCAAGCCTTGCCTTCCTCTTGCTGTGACACCATCTGGACTCTCCTAAATGCTCACCGTGTGTTGGCTGCCCACATGTGCCAGGCATAGGGGATTCTCTACAATACAGATTCCTGAGCCACCTTATATCTTCTATTCTGGAACCAATACAAGTGGGGTGGAACCAAGTGTCTTAGTCTGCTTAGGCTGCTGTAACAAAATACCACATAGACTGGATGCCTTAAACAACCAAAATCTATTTTCTTACACTGCTAGATGCTGGGAAATCCATGATCCACTTGGCAAATGAATGTTCCTGTGAACATTCTCTTTCTGGTGTCCAGAATGTCCCCTTCTCACTGTGTCCTCATGGCCTTTCCTCAGTTCATGTGGAAAGAGAAATCTCTCTTTTCTCTGTCATGTCAGGGCACCAGTACAACCTGACTTAACATTAATTACCTCCTACAATCTCTTTCTTCACAAAAAGTTACATTGAAAATTAAGGCTTCAACATAAGAGGGAGGGGACACTTTAGTTCATAGCATCAAGGAAATCTGCATATTCAGGCAGAATCCTGAGTGAGTCCAAGAACATTGCTTTGAGAGGTCCTGCTTTACAGCACATTCCTGGGCATCCTTCTTAAAGAGAACACGAAGCAAATTATAACTGAATGTAATTCTAAAATACAAAATCAAGCACAACACCTGTAACTGCAACTGTGTATCGGTGCTGATAAGCGCACGCCACCTAATGCAAGCCCTCCGATAGATGAGCAAACGGAAGCAGCTGATGTTAAGTAATCAGAAAATGTTTTCCTTGAGTAGCATATTTAGATAACCTTTGAGAGGCATTGAGGTGTGGCAACATCTTTAAAAAGTTACTAAAAAAAGGCAAACATACTTCCAAACATTTACTTAAAAAAACATCATAGTAGCAGGAACCGTTGCTAATTAAATGCAAATAGTTGGTCTATGTGCAGTGCAATTATCTCTTACTCAAAGAATTACATATGGAACACTGCATGCATCATTTCCTTCTTGAAGGAAAACAAATTCTCTCAAATCCACCGTCAAATTATCCGACACAAATGGTCCAAACCTTTCACCAACGGGCTAAAACCCAGCTGACACACCCTTCCACCCACACCATACAGTCGTCTACCTTTGTTATTCTGCACAAGGTCCTTGAGCCTTATCACAAATGTTTGTGTCATCCAATTAATAATGTTTTCTTCTTTGCTCAGAATGCATTATCAAGCAAACAATTGAACACATGAATGTATCTTCTGTTATTTTTTCATAAAAGACTGAATGGTGTCTTGGTAACCTTCAAAACTACAGAGGATTGAAGGTTGGAGTGCTGTTTGCATTTGAGCAGCCCAGCAGTGACTGGTGCAATGAGTAACGTAAAGCATTTCCAGCCCTGGCCGGGTGGCTCAGTTGGTTGGAGCATTGTCCTGTACACCGAAAGGTTGTGGGTTCAGTCACCGGTTGGCGTGTGTATGGGAAGCAACCAATTGATCTCTCTCTCCCCCTGACCCGTCTGCCACCCTTCCCTTCTCTCTAAAAATCAGTAAACATGTGCTCAGTGAGGATTAAACAAAAAAAGTATTTCTAGGATTGTTCCATAATGTGAAATCTAAAAGCTTTTAGGAAAAAGTATCTTCCTATGTCAAAAAAATATGTTTATATATATATAGATAGATAGATAGATAGATAGATAGATATGTATGTATGTTGTATACATTATGTATATATTTATATAATTTTTAAATGTCCATCTAGCTTAAACTGGGCCAAAGATAGTGTTCTTTACCTGTCATTGAGGAGAATTCCTATAGGGGGAAATCTTTCTGGTTCTGAGAATTCTTGGATAAAAAAGGAAACTTTTAACTGAGGAGTACTAAGGATGGAAAGAGGACCATCTAAATAAAATGACAACCATTAGAGCACTTTTCTCTGAATGTAACACTTGTACCATCTTTATTAGAAGTAGGGATGTTTTTGAAAAACAATAGATTCCAGGTCCGCACCACTTTCCTGAACTCCAAAACCTCTGGGATCAGAGATCAGCCCCAGATGCCCAGATCGAGCATTTTCTAACCAACCCTACACCTGGTTCTTATGCACAGAAGAGCTTTACTGAACACCAGGGGGAAAGGAAAGCAACATACATTACCCTTCCTCTCCACCGTCCATCCATGGTTCCGCAGCCCAAGAAAACCTGTGACAAGACAATGAAGTTCCACCCAAGTAAAACTAATACTGTTCTAACCGAGATCCTTCATCTACCATACCGTTTAGATCCTGAGGCTTTTTTCTTGGTAGCCCCAGAGGGCTCTAAGGCACCACAGTGATCTTTCAAACCACCAAATGATTCTCTAAGTCAGATCCTTGACTACTGTGAGCCTCTCCAAATAGGTTGAAAGTCAGCCCAGGAAGCTTGTCCTCAAAGGAGAAGACAATCAGTCTCTCTGTCTTTCTATTTCTCTGGTCTCTTTTTCTCTCCTCTCTCTTATCCACAGAGAGAACAGAGCCCCGTTCTATCAATTTTCATTTTTCTATGTGGCCGCATTGCCTTTCAACATTCAACACCCAGTGACATTATAAAGTTCCCACTTATGGCACTACACACACACATCTTATTTCCTCTATTCTAAGATGCATTTTTTTTGCATTTCAATATCTCTGAAATCAGAGTGAATCTTACAAATGTTTGGCCTTTTCAGGAAACTGCGAATTGCTCTATCACTACTTCCACAACCCTTCCTCCTGTGAGATTAAAGCTGTTCCTTTTTTCCATCCTTTCCTTTCAAAACCAATCCTGAGAGCCCCTAAAATGTCAACTGGGGAGTTTTTTTTTTGCCAAGCAAACGTGCTGCAGGACCAGGTAAATCTCTTTATGCTGCGTCCTGGCTCTGATACCTGCCCGCTGAGTGAGTACAACCACTATAGTCTATTCTTTGCTTGAAGGTGGGTAAGACCTGGCACTCAGTCCTTTAAAGAGGTCTTCTAGTACATATAAAATAAAGTGATAATGAAGCCTTGGTTTACTTGGTATAATTTTTTCTTTCTTACTGATACCTAAAATGGTGGTATGCCTTACATTTAGAGGCCTGTTAGCTCTGACAAAATGTAGGAGATACTGGCAAACACTTAAAAAACTTTCAATTACAATTTACATTCAATATTATATTATTCTCTATTAGTTTCAAATGAACAGCTTAGAGGTTAGTCATGTACTTTATAGAGCGGTCCCCCCCGATATTTCAAATACCCATCTGGCCCCACAGATAGTTATTACAGTACTACTATCTTCACTATGCTGAGATTTACATCTCTGTGACTATTCTGTAATTACCAATTTGTACTTCTTAATCCCTTGGCAAACTTAATTAACAGAAAGTTGAATCAGTGGGATGGGAGGAAAAATCAGATCTTTCAGTCATCTTAAATGGGCTATGGCACAGAAAAAAAATTTTTTAAGATCACTAAATTTACGTTTTTCCTTTTATCTCTGTTGGTATCGTACCTGGGGGCCCTCACAGAAGCTATTGCCGCTTCGTTCCTGAAGGGCGAGTGAGCTTGATCTCACGGGGGAGCTCTGCCTCCGCAGCTGCTCATCCAGCCACGCCAGCTCCAGTTTCATCACGGCGGTCCTCCCTGGAAGGAGAACCTCTGTTTCTGACGCTGCGGCAGCCCTTCCCTTGGGTGGCCCAGAGGCTGCCATTGCTGACGCGGTCTTTTTGCCAGTCATCCCTCTGGATAAAACTGGCCATATCACTTCAGGGTTAGGTTTGGAGGACATTTCGCGGAGCATCACCCAGGGTCACATCAAAGTATCTGTCGGTTCTGAAGCTGATATGCTTTTAATTTTTTCAGTTGAAGTAACAACACTGGCTTATAACATTATATAAGTTCCAGGGGTGCAACATTGTAATGAGACGTCCGGACATACTACATCGTGCTCACCACCAAGGGTCAGTCTCTACCCACCGCACACAACCGGCCCTCTTTGCTCGGTCCCTCCCTGCACCCACCTTCCCCTCCGGTAACCACACCCTGTTGTCGGCCTCTAGGGCATGTTTCTTTCTTTCTTTATTTTTGTTGTTCTTTGTTCATGTGTTTTGATTTTTTGGTTTTATTTTTATATTTCACATGAGTAAAATCATCCAGTTTTATCTTTTTCTGTCTGGCAAGTTTTTTTTTAAAAAATAAAGGTCAGGCATCTATATTATCCCAAGAAGAGCTCCTTGCCTATTTTGAAAATTCCCATAAAAAAGAATCCTACAGCCAGAGAGTCAGACCCTAAATCTTTTTTTGTTTGTCTTTCTAGGAAACCCCCGTGGTCCACAGGCTGAGGTACCTCCTTAAACAAGTATCCCAGAGGTAGACAAGCAGACGGGTCTTACGCAGCACTAGCCACACTGCACTACAGTCAAGTATCCACCTGTCTTCTCCTCTAGACTGTGAGCTCTTAAACGTGCCATTTGTTGCTGCTCATTGATAAACCCCTTAACTGGTATTAGTATGGTAGGTGGTGATAGTAAACTCCTCGTACCTAGGTGACTATAAATTTTGTTAACTGAAGGTATTAATGAATGACTACAGTTAATGATAATCAAAGTACAGAATGTTAGACCTAGAACTGATATTAAAGACTCGTTAGCACAAAAATCTTATGGATCGGATTGGGAGAATATATTCTAGAACTTCAGGCAACTCATGTTCACATAGATGAGTGACAGAACCATGAAGACTCAGATGATGACAGTTATTCAGTTCTTTCCACTGTAAGACACTACGGTCTGCTACATTGTCATGCACAATTTCAACATGATACACCTATGAACGAGGGCATTAAATCAATACACGTTTTAATCACCTGCTGTCATGATGGACAAGAAGCTAAAAGACCCCAAATATTTTCTCCCTTCAACCATTAGAGGCAAATAATGAGGTTAACTCTTTATAGACATTGTATTTTTTATATCTTTACTATAACAAGGCATATATATATATTTTTAAAAAGGTTTTGATCCCAGCAGGAAACAGGACACGCAACACCACAGTGAGGTTAAAATTCGTCTCATCTTTCCCATGTCCCTTCAGCAGAGGGTGACAGTTACTAATGCTGACATTTCTAGTCAGAGTAAAACTGATGAAGAATGAGATGACAAAACCCAGGCACTGCCCACCGTGACAGGTCCTTGTCAGTTTTCCAATGGGATGTGGTGGCAGCAACCCTGGGATGCTGATGTCGAGTACCAGCTTTTGCAGTAAATGTTTACAGATCTTCAGTCCCGACTTCCAAATAGTATTGCCATCACCTTATTATCATTGCAAATAGTAAAAATACAAGTAGTGATAGCCACAATTTTCAATCAGTGTACGATTCAGAAAAAGAAAGAACTTTTTCCTACATATGAGAACATTTCCTCCCTGAGGTTCCACATAGCAGCGAATTAAAATAAAACTGCTGACAGTTACCTATTCTATAACTGGCTGCTATTCACATAATGGGAAACCTTCGAAATGTTAACTCTGCTGTCTCTGCCCTATATTCACCTGATTCCTCCTCAAGGCACCAGTCAAATTTATCTGACAGGAAGTCTTGATGTGAGGAGTGGATGGTTGTAAGGCAGAACACAGTGGACCTATTACTAAGTCCTGGCTTCTCAAACTGCATAAGACACTGATTTCTTTGCAAAATGAAATGCAGAAAGGCATGTCAGGATCATTCATTCCAGCTTCATTCCTGGTAATTGATCACACTGCCCAGAGGAAATCAGTCCATTTGTTTTTCATGAGCCAGACTGGACTGAGGTCACTATTCACATCTCTCCTCTTTAATGAACTAATTACCAAAACAATAGGCGCTTATTGAAAATCATGGTCAAGGAAACATGTTTGTCTTCATTCTTTTGAACTTTCAAACTGTGTAGAGATACGAAACTCAAATAATTTTCTCTGCAAATTCTTGTTAAACAAAACATGGTTTTCACCTTCATCCTAAGTTTTCCTCCAAAAACTGATCATAAAACCGTTGATCTCACTCTCCCCAATACTACAGATGCCCACGCCAAACACTGAAAGTGTCCACCCCCTCAAACCTGAGCTAAGAGGGCCTCACTCTAATTGGTCTGCATGCCTTGCAAAGAAATCACCAGAACACACATAAACAGACTGGCAGGTTGTCTGATTCCACTGTGACTCTTACAAGTCCCTGTGTTGAATAAGCTTCCTGAACATCCTCAGGCAACACTCATTAGCAAAACACAGCTGATACCTCTCTGAAGGTAATTAGTTGGGGGGCGGGTTAGAGGGAAAGGGGATGTCTTTTCTCTCCCTGGATCTAAACATCCAAGGACTATACAATGCTACATACACCTCAACAGTAAACTCCCCAGGATCATTAAAAACAAAAAGGAATAGCAGAAACTTCTCTCTACTAAGAGAAGTTTGGCAATCCAGTTCCTATCCCTTAGCTAAAGTTTCAGGTCTCATTTCCTGCCTTGACCCACATGAAAGATAAGGGCCAGCACACATCGCACTAGTGAGGCACTGACTACCCTCATTAACCCATAGTCAACGGTGACCTCTTCTGACAGACTTTAATATACTGACTTCTTAGAGATTTAATATACTGTCTATTACGCTATCCCCAAGAGGCTGTGATTCATTTAGTTACAACCAATTTAAAATGAATCCAGTATATACTGCAATATGTTCCAAAGTGGCTTATGGCACCAGGGAATGTATAATTATTCCCTCCCAGCTATTCAGTTTTGCTGACAGCAGATCATAATTGTGTAGACCGATACTCTACATGACCCCAGGAGGCCTTTCAAAGCGACACATTTTGAAAAAAGTATATAATGAAAAGTTCTGTGAAAATGACAGCAGTCACAACCAAGAGCAGAACACTCAAACTACAATCTGAGTTTTGTCAGAAGGGACGTAGGGATGGACTAGAAGAAAAAAGAAAAATGTACATATGCTCATATGTTCATATATGTTTATTCTTGCATACAGGAGTAAAAGGATTTTTGCCTATCGTGATTAGCTAAATTTTCACTTTAATTTCTAAACGTTTTATATCCTTTTGTGGGAATACATTAAAGACCATTAAGTTTCATCTACAAAGAGAGAGATGTTATGTATTAGGCTGTTATTTACTTAGCTCATTTCTTCCCTCTTCTCCCTGCCACACTGTGACTTCCAAGGTTACAAACGAGTCTACAGAAATGTCAAGAAACTTGCTAGAAACCTGTACCACGAGTCCCTGGAGACGAGCAGCAGACTCATCACTCACAGCTGTGACTTCTTACTCCGACTCTCCTTGCTAGAAAGCTTTGATAAACACTTAACCCTTGTGTGCCCCGGTTTCATATTTTGGAAATAAGTTTCCCCATTACACTTCATCAAAAATCATAATCGATTTAAAAACTAATCTAAGCTGCAACATAAATATGACTCGGATAAGCCACCTAAGAGCCCTGGCCTAGGAGGGAGCTCCGGCCCCTGTAGAAGATGTGGTTGTGAGCAACAGAGAGGAAAGGAACAGATTTCTTCTATGAACGAAAAGCAATCATAAGAAACCATAAAAAAGAATAAAGTATGGCACAGAAAAAAATGAATTCTGCCTCTAAAGTCCCCGTGCAATAAGGCAGTTGGTGCGGACAAGATTCAAAGACCTCTACTTATCATCGGTTATACACGTCTTTACACATGGTGGTGCCACAGCCATCTCCACTAGGCCCGTGCCTCGGAAAGCATTGCTCAGTGCCATTTTATTCCTTCTGTGAAACTCCCCTGATGACCACGCAGGCTGGGCCCAAACAGAAAGACCTTGAGGAGAAGCCGTCTTGAGTCCACTTCTCAGAAGTCCTGCTGAGAATGCTGGAATGCCATTGGGGAAGCAATGAGCCTGGTGGAATATTTAATGTGTTAGATAAAAGATGATCTGGGCCCTGGCTGGTGTAGCTCAGTGGATTGAGCGCGGGCTGGGAACCAAAGGGTCCCGGTTCGATTCCCAGTCAGGGCACATGCCTGGGTTGCAGGCCAGGTACCCAGTGAGGGCCATGTGAGGAGCAACCATACATTGCTGTTTCTCTCCCTTTCTGTCTCCCTCCCTTCCCCTCTCTCTAAAAATAAAAATAAATAAAATCTTAAAAAAAAAAAAAAGAAAAAAAGATGATCTGGAGTTATCCTGACTATCCACTGGCCCAGATAAAATTAGCTTATCTGTTACCATTATGTTCCTTTATTTTTCCCTGGACCCTACAGGGTCTCTATAACTCTTCCCTGTTTTTATTATATGCCTCTTGTTCTGTTATCATCATTTTTATATTTCTGTTCTTAGGTGTCTTCTGGTATGAGGTAAAGCAAAAAATAAAATGGAGTAATGTAAGCCATCAGCTTGAGTTAAGGAATCTCATAAACATAAAATAAATAGGTGAGTATCAAATAAACTTACCCTCGGTATACTTAACAGCAAAATGAGTACAACATAGGACTTTATGCCTTTTGGTGGGCGATGCAAAACATAAATATGACAGACCAGTCACCATTCACTATATAGTAATCTCATTACGGAAGATAAGCTTTACCCTGCATACTTTAAGATAAATTTATCATGGGATCTTTATATAAGGATGACCAAAATATAATAATAATAATGGGCAAGGCCTTTTCATTGGCTACTAATGAAAGCTATGGAAACCTTCACATAAACATTTCTTAATGTAATCCTCAGTGAAGTCAGAAGCATTATGTAAAAACCATTTCTATGAGGACCAAATAAATATGTGGTGACCTGGGGGCCCGCTGCTACCCAGAATTGGGAATCCAGAAGAACTGATATTTGGCACCTCCACGTTCACATCTAGGAACAATCCAGATGTGGTACAGACTGCCTCCAAGGAAGTCTATATAGAAAAAAAAATATTTTTCAAAGAACTCATATAAAGGAAAGCCACCAGCCCACCTACAAGTGAGGGTATGGTTGCCAGTTACCTCTCTCCATGAAAATTTGCCAGGTGGAGGAATTGAAGAATAGACAGAACTGCCAGGGTCAAGCAATAACCGACAGGGAAGGAAGGGTCCAGGCAAGCAAGGGTTGAAAAGCAAGCGAATGTATCAGAGCGAAAATAAGAAACAAACGACTCCAGAGACTGTACCCACGTGATGGTCAATCCCTGAGGACATTCCTCTTCCTCAGGCTCCACAGCATCTCTCTGGACTGACAAACGTAGCGAAGTGACACCTAGACTTTTTCTCTTGTAAAAATCTGGAGAGCAGACAATTTGAGATGCAGGGAGTAAATACTTGAAACACAAAGCTTTCCTATATTGAAGTAACACATTTTTTTTTCTTTAGAGACCAGATATGCAAGTGGTAAACATGGTGTTTTCTTTTGAAAATTAAAGAGTACAGTTTGCATTCTTACCCAGAATGTGAGACATTACCCAGAAAGCATTCGGCACACTGTGGTGATGTTAAAACTCTGTGTCATGAAACGTCTGCACCGAATTCCTGCTGTGGCCGCACAGAGGTTTGTCAGAGCCATGAACTGTGGTCTCCCCAAAGGCATGGCACAGGGATAAGTGGGACCCACTAGTGGGCCTCTGTTCCAGGGTCACATGTGTCCCGAAGAAAGGATGCCTTTTTCTAATTATTACCAGAGTCCAAGCAGAGAGAAGGCTCTGGCGCATAGAGAGCAAGGCATCCATTACGGGTGGACAGACTGTGGGAGATAAATTCCCAGAAAAGCCAGTAGGAGCTGCAGAGCTGCAAAATTCATGGTTTGGGAAAAAAGCTATGTTGGTGGGTACCATAATTTGGCATGTTCGTATATGAAAACTGAAACTAGAAGCCAGGAGGAGCTATACTGCAAAGTGCTGGAGATTAAATGGTCAGAATGAGTGCTGTATAGGAATATTGAAATTTCAGTACTTATTGTTAATATTGCATGAGATATATTTATTATAACAGTGATTAGTAGCAAATCATAGAAGCCACAGAACAATACCTGATTTATTTGTAGCCTACAATAGCAATTGTTAACAGCAATTTTGATAACAATATGCTAAAAAATGAAAACCCTGAAATCTGGACGACACAAAGAAATGTGAAAATAGTTTAAAGAGTATCTGAAAGCCTGAATAGGCACAGGTGTGAAAACTGCAAGTCAACTCTATCTGAAGAAAACATAGTTGGTAACTGCTGGGGATGTCAAGAACCTCTTAGGAAGGTATACAACACCCCTTCAAAGCTCTACTCATAAATACACCCCATCATTACTCAGAACCTGCTGGGTGCCAGACTGACGAAAGTGACAATCAGGCAAGAAATTATTCAGAATGAGATATTGTCAGAGAGCTGAAAAGGCCCACTGGCTTTCAAAGATGGAATGTAAAAACATTTAGAGGCCTTGGAGCAATAAAATCTTAGTTCAAATCCTGCCCCAGGCCTTTAGTTAGCAGTTGCTTTAGGCAAGTCACGTAACATTTTATAATGACAATAGTAAGTTAAAAGAAGTTGTGGAAATATCGATTACTCATTTACACATTTAAAGATTATTAAAGAACTCAGAGTTTTTATATGGGTCATGTCTGTTAGTAGTCACCATATTAGAAATTTAAACAGAATTTAAAAAATATTTAGTCATTATTTTAACTTAACAATAAACCCATTCCATGTTATAACACATTTTTAATGGAAAATAACTCTATTGTGCAAAAATAATGACAATAACGTCATTTTATATTTTTGTAAATATCTTGAATGCTCTGACTTAGAAGATAGTAGTATTCTTTTATCTACTTTTGCATTCAATAAATTGTCTTGAAGTTTACAATGAAAATCCAGCTACCCAAAGATATATTGTTAAGAAATAAATATTTTAATAGCCTTTAGATATAATTATGAATGTTCTTCTTTCATACTATATCAAAGGTTGACAAGTGGTAGTTTCCTAAAAGTTAGCTACAATGTACAATCTGAAAGCATATCAATGAACTTTGTATAGCCTGTTACATTGAAGTCCATTTGTCTACCTTGCACTTGAAATTGACCTTTACCAATACAGCTGAAGTGCTTTTGGCAAACATCCCATTTTATCACATAGAATATTAAAAAGTCATGTATTCCAGAGCTGTGATTTAATACAATTAGGAAGTTTTACTCTCTTATCAAAGACACCATTATGTAAAACTGGCAATTCTGGTGTAACCAGGAATGTGTGGTTGCAGTGAAGAATACAATGGCTGTGAGTACCAGTGGATGCTTCTGCCTTCATTTGTGATAAGGCTCCATTTTACCCATTGCTTTATATAATCAGTGCAATTGTCACCATAGTGAAAAAGGTCAATACTGAGGCTTAGTAGCATAATTATAAAAATAATTTGCCTTCACAGAAAGCCACAGAGTGTCTTGGGACACCCAGGGGTCCACAGACCATACTTTGAGAACTTCTACTGATTACTTCAGAAAAAACAAAGGTTGGAACAGATGTGGGGGGAGAAAAATCTGGGCACCAATTATATGCTAAATACCATGTTTAAAAAAAATACAAAGAGTAATGTCAGTCCTACATTCAACAAATTTACCATCATTGCACTGGGGAAACCAGAAAGAAATCATTTCAAAACGATGTGCGATAAGTGCTTTTGCATCATTGGGAGGTATTGATAGAGGTAAAGAGCAGAGGCAGGATTCTCCTCTTAAGGACCAAGCATTAACGGAATTTATCTTTAAAATACTGTTTTAATTTATCACTATAAAATTATACAAGATCACTATATAAACTAAAAAAATAATTAACTACAAAGGAGAAAATACAATCACTGGTCCCCCTCTCAGATTTAACTGCAGCTAGCTGTTTGCCATATTTGATTCGTGTCCCTTTCTATAAACACACACAATCCTTTATTTATATATTTGCGATTATGTTATATATGCAGTTTCATATGAAAAATTTTACCCCAACATTATATTTTAAAGATTTCCATGTAACAAACCTCAGGTACATGACTTTTAATGATATCATGAAGCTATTGGATAGAAAAATCATCCTCCTAATTGGATTTTTTACTATTATGTGCTGTTCTTCTAATTTAATATAAACACAGATCTGTTTTTGCATGTCAGCTTATATTCCTCAGAATTTGTTCCTTGAAGTAGAACCACTGTGTGAAGCATAAGAAGAGTGTTTAGGTTCTTGCCACATAACGCCAAATTTACTTCAAGGAACATTTTAACTGCCCAGTTTAAGACACAGACCAAACACATACCTTCTTCCCCTCTAGCACAGGTTCCTTTCAAAAGACATACAAGACAATTTTGATAGAAAAAAGTAACATTTTTTAAAATGGAAGAAAGAATGCCAATGTACTCCACATATGTGAGGAATTCTTGAAACATAACAATCAGATGTGATCTGATTATAGAATAATACAGAGCAGAGAAAACCAGTGTCAAACACCAGTGCTCAGCAGGATTCTCCCCAAAGAGGCTTTGTAGAAGCTACACGTCCAAAATCATGGCAGGATGACAGAAAGGAGCGAGGATACATCTTATGAGTAGATTAAATGGCTGGGCCAGATAGCCTCTTCTCTTCATTTGCAGATGGAAGCTCAGTGACCTTTCCCTCAGGGTTAAGCCCAGAAAACTTTCCTCCTAAGAAAATGGGTCATCTCTCAGAAGAGAGTTCCATCTATGGGGGTTGAAACCTGAGAGAAAGAAGAACCTGGCTTAAGGTAATGTCAAAGTGCTCTAATGTATGGCAGGAAAAAATGCACTGACTCAGAAATGAAATTCTCTGAGTTTCCCACCCCCAAAGTAGAGCCCTTTGCTAGGCAATGAAGAGCTTCACGGGACAGCGTGCTCTGCCCAGCACTGCTGCTGGGAAGCGCCTCTTGTCAACCAGCTATGACTTTTCGAGTCTGAAATTAGAAAGTCACATTCAAGAGATGCTGGGAAAATAGACCTATAAAACTGGACGGTAATCCCAAGCAAGCTAGCTACACATGAATCTAGTCAAACAAGGATCACCGTATCGGAGGAATATTTAAAGCATGAAATTAAGAAATCAAAATCAAAAATAAGTTAACAAATCTGAGAGACAACTGACTCAAATCAAGTGGGAAATAGTGCTTTAAAAATATTCTTAGTCTCCTCAGAGGCAGCCAAGAGGATATTAAGGATATAAATCAAGAAGAGCCTTCTATAACTAAGGATCAATTCAAGAGCAAAAGGGGCAAGATTTGAAAGTTCTTTAACAAAACTAATTAATTATGGGCAAAATCTGTGGTTTTAAAGCTTTGTTTGACAAATAAATACATTTAATATTATGACTATTTATGTTTATGTATGTATTATATGCATAAAGTTTTGCTAAATAATAATTCCCTAAATGGCCATTATACTCCCTATGATAATTCCACTTTTTAGAGGACTCATGAATCATTGATATGTTGTGATCCAGAGTTTGAACACAATTGGTTTAGTGGTAGAATAAAACAACTAAAATGCAAGAGGGTGTTCTACAAGATAAAAATAAGAAAATCTCAAAGAATAAAAAGCAAAACAGCACAGAAGTGGGCACAATGAGCAATAAGTTAAGAGTCACTGATGAAAAATCCAAGAGACACGACATCCATGCGGGAAAGAAATAGACTGATGGAGAAGAGAAAAAAATAAAGGCAATAGTAAAAGAAAACAGAATGGGAAGACATGTCTTTTTTACATGGTCAGGACTCAAGTAGGGCTGATAAAGATGAACAAGATTTTTGAAAACATAGATGCACACCTACAAACTTCCTGGTGATTTCAGAATTCCAAGGATAAAGAAAAATTCCAAAAAGCTTCTAGAAAGAAAACCACTGACACACAAAACACCAAGGTTTAATGTGTATACCTGACATCAGACTCTTCACTACCATCAGTTTCCTGTGAGCATCACTGTGTGCAAAGATAGCACAGAAAACCAAGGCTTTTCAAAGCATAAGGAAACATGGCAATAAGTGGATCATTGCATACGCTGCCAAACTAGTGGTAGGGGGAATAAAATTATTTTTGCAAACGTAAGGCATGGCTCTTTTGGTGACAGTATTAAGGATAAAATTTCACCCACACCCCTCTCTCTCAGGAGAAGCTTAAGTTAGGGGGCAGTACTCTCCCGCAGAGCTTCAGGTTATCTGGGGGCTTCCAGCAGGCTTCCTTGAGCAGGCCCACTGATTATACTCAGGACGTTCAACTTCCTTACCCCTCTCGTTCTTTCTTTCATTTCTGCCGCGGAGGCACCGTGAGGTCATATGCGTTAATGACAAGCAACTATACAACTGTCTCCCTGCTCCAGGCACCTAGCAGGTCTTGGCACAGAGGTTGGAAGACTGAGGTTACCTGGTCTCTGGCTGTGGAGAGATGAAAGGGGCAATCACGGACCGGAAGAGGAGTGACTGCCTTCGCTTGATCAGCACTGGAGAGAAATGGGAGCGATTGGGGACTTGAAGGCAGCTGCTGAAGATGCCATGGTTCTAACAGGGTCTTACAAGCCCTTGAGATTTCCCTGCTCCAAGAGGGCCAGTGAATGCAGAGACAGTAGTAAGAATCTTATCAGTGGTTTTTAACTTTTTTAAAAGAAGACATTTCTCCCAAATAAATGGGGCTAGTGGTCTATTTTGAGGCATTTAAATTTCAAACACATTTTTGGTGAATATTATGTGCTAACCTACGCAAGATCTCATCACACCAGATACTATTTCTCTATTAGGAAATTCTTCCTAAACTTAGGATATAAGTTAAATATTCACATATATATTCTTCCTAGATTTTTAAAAACTCTTAAAAACTTATTTTCTTTAAAAAGTTTATATTTAATACATGTAGAATTCATTTTGCTATATTTTATGCAAATACATTATCACCTGACTTTTCTCCATATAGCCAATTTTTGTGATACTATTTATTGAACAATTTATATCCTTTCTGTTCTATTGTGGTTAAGCACAATTTTAATTTATTTGTGTATATATATAATTTGTGTATAGTCCTTTATAAGCAATGAAAATACTTGAAATCTCTGTTCATAGGATACACGAACAAACGCATACCTTCCTAGGATCAAGGTGTCTGAGAGCCATGTAATTTATCAGAATGTTGTTAGGTAGAGATGAAATCAGAATGAAAGATGATAAATGTTCTTAAAGATATTTCATCCAAGTCATGATGACAGATGATAAAATAACGTTACAACACAGCCCAATAGACCTTCATAGTGCCTGGAATTATTTTGTCTCAGAGCTCATGTCTGTCTCCCCTGGATAGGAGTAGACGCCCATTATCGTTTTTGTCTCTTGACAAATTTCCTCAATTTTGAATGTGTCAGTGCCATCATCCTGTCCTGCGGGCTGTGTATATTCTGTTAGTTCCATTAGATCAGACAATGTCTATTTCCAACAGGGCCACTTTAATGAGCGTTCTTATCCATTCCATGTATTTTGGGGGGATTTATAGACATGTACTCATATTCTTTTCAAATAACAGTATTAATTTTATTTCCAAAGCTTATAATTGTATTTATATTTCACATATAAATAAGTTGAGGGTGTTCATTTTTCACTGACTAGAACTTCCAGAACAGTATTTAAGGAATGATAATAATGAATACACTCAATTGGCCTCAGCTACACCTAATGGAAAAATCACCAGAATTTTATTCTTAAAATTTAACACATTTATTCCAAATTTACTTACATTTAAACAAATTAGTAACAGTTGTTAATTTTTATAGCATCAGATTTAGTGATGTCATTACATTAATAGAATTCCTAATGTTGGACCATCTTTGCTTCTTAAAATAACTTTTTTATTTTAAAATAGTTTTACTAAAGTGAGGCGAATAATTCCATGTATTGCTGTTTTTTTTCTATTTGACAGGTTTTTGTTTTGTTTTTTTCCTTTATGTAAGATTAGTGCTTCCACCTGTTAAAACAAAACAAAAACCGGTGGCCGTGACAGTGGCACACAGTGCTGGTATGCATGTGTGCGATTGTTATCTCCATCAATAGGAAAAGCACTAGAGTGACGTCAGCCTAGTTCACAGGTGAAATGACATCAGTCCAGGATTTGCAAGGTGTACAGACTATTTAACTCCACTCGTGGTAATCTTTAAATATTAAGCTATATATCCCAAATTAACAATAATCAAAAAACAATGTATAGCCTTTTACGCTCTACCAAACAAGATAAGGAATTTTGGACACTTTTATCTCTACTTATCCTCTACTTTATCTTCTACTTTTTATTTCAAAGTCTTAGCTAATATTATGTGTAGGTTTAATCTATTCTGAATTATTGTTTACAATGGCCATAGTACTTTAAAATATTTTTAACTTTTCCATTAAATTTTATTACCAAATTTAAAATAATTATTATTATTTAGATTTAAATCCTTGTTTAACTAATTGAATGTTAATTTTATCTCTCTTATTAAAATAAAGACCTCCTCCTTTTTATCATCTCAATTTTATGTCATCTCATCTGACAGAAATACTCCTTAAAATGATTTTTTTCAAAAGTTATTTTTATTTATCTCTTTAGTTCAAAAAAATAATAATGAATTGCTAAATATAATGTTTTCTCAACAATCTTCTGAATTATAATGATCCATATTCAAGTTAACCTGCTTATTTTTTCACATCCTCACAAACTGTCCTTATTTTCTGGCAACAGATTGATTGCAAATCTCAGCTTTCAAAGTTATAAGTTGTGTTTTTCTTTCCCCTCTGGATTCTAATGGGAATTCTAATAGGAATTCAGGGGCTGTTCACAAGATGTCATTTTATTCCAAAACTGGAATATTTGATTATTTGACAACTGATCCTGTGGCTGAACATTTCCTTTTTCTTTTGAAAGCAAGTCTCAGACAAAAGTAGAAGTAATAGAAAAAGTAAGAAAGAAACATCAAGAAAAGGAAATCCAAAGTGAAAATCTGGACGACAGCACAACCATCTAAAAATAAGAAGAGCGTGAGTGGAGAGTGTGAAAGTGGTGAGCAAGGGTGGGAGGGACACTGGCCAAGTCACCAGCTTGTTGGCTTGGGAAATGTTTAATTACACAAGAACAAATTAACATTTCTAAACAAAATAGCCTACTTCCAAATATCATCCACTCAAGCTCCAACCCCCATTCCTTCAAAGTTCTGTTCAGGGAGGGTAAGCATTTAAAAAAATGTACAATTTTCTCTAACCTCATTTCAGAAGTTAACTCAAACATTTGGTCAGTAGTAGAAACTTGATGTCCTTCTCTTGTAATCTGACAGAGCCTGAGCTCGCTGGTTGTCAGAGTCTATTTAATATATTTTCCTAAGCAGTGTGGATAATGAGATAAGATATTCAAGGGAATTAAAATGTTAATTATGTGTACAGCTTGGTAAATAGGCTCAGTGATTTGAATTGATTCATTATATGAGCTAAAATTATTATTGCAACAGTGAATGTCAACCATTCATGATACATACCTTCATCACAAAATATTGACAACCAAATTTGAGCATGTACTTGCCAAAAATTAACAACTAGAAAATTATTATCGAAGCTCATAAATAATTTCAGAGGAGTTCTGCTGACACTGTAAGCATTCCCCCAAATATCTGTGCCCAGTTTTATTCTACCTAAATAAATCAAGGAAGACTTCAAGTAATATAACATTTGTACTCAGTGGCTACGTATTTGCCCAAGGTCACACAGCTAATAAGTGGCAATAATAAAACTTCCCAATGAATGTATCTGTTACCAAAAACTATTTTCTTTCTGTTATGATTTTGACTATCTCCTAAATAACATTAAATAATAATAGCTATCAAATATTGAATATTAATCCTACTTTAGCCATATAATCCTATTTACTTCTCACAACAACCACCCCCCTCCGATACATTTAGTTTTCCTTTTTGCAGAGAGGCAATTGAGAAAAATTTAAGTGTATTGTATTAGCAACTCCTGAAAGAACAAAAAATGTGTATCACTTCAAATCACAACTTGTCCAGACAGTAAGCATGAAATCTGTCTTGATATTGTTTGGACAATTTGGAATACGAAAAACCAAGTCAGAATTCTTATTTCTGGAAACACACACACACACACACACACACACACACACGAGCAAAGAGAGCTCTTCCAGTCACAGGGATCAAGCAAGGATGGAATGAACACAAGTGGGTGCATGTGGATTTTCCAGTGTGGCTCTGTCCTTTGGCGTCAGGGTCGGAGCTGGCATCACATGAGCACTTCCCACTTACCAACACTATAGATCACTCTTCTCCATAGGGCTACCTTCTCAGCTGCCCTCAGCATTTCAGGAAGTGGAGGGTCCCAAAGAGCCAGTTACTGTTTTGTTTGGGACTAAGAGCGTGTCTTTAGAGCTTTATCTGCTTCTCCACTGCCTGTGATATGTGCCAACTTTGTTCATGTGAAACACAAATAATGCCCATGATTCAATTAAAGAGCAGCTCCTAAAATAGAAGATAGAATTAAATCCATACCATGATGGAGAACTGCTACTACACCTTCTGTGGGTGTTAAGGAAAATAATAAAGATAACCCTAAAAGATGTGTTCTAAATTATAGCTTTGTAGATTAATTCAAAATACATATGTGGAATAACAATTGTTTAATTCCTGTGCATAGCAATTTCTTAATCATATATTTTCTGTTTCTGGTTAATCCTATACGAGGTAAGCCTTGCCCACACATCTATCTGTTCACTTCTTGACACCAAGGTTGATTTCAGCTGATCTAATTGGATTAAGCAGAATCTCCTTCCATTTTCACTGGTTGCACAGAGACATCATTATTCTGTCAAAGATTCTACTCTTACTCATTTATTAATTTTATATTATATTCAGTCTCACCTCTTAATAGTTCACTGTCTCTACCAACATGGAGACCTCATTTAAACAATACCACATAATCCATGACATTGCATCAACCTTAGGCAGAGATACAGGGTACACATTGTAATGAGCACCACCTCTACCATAAACCTTTCTAATGATGAGAGTGCTTTAAGAGGACAAGTGATTAATTAAATAGCGATCATTAGGGTTTATTAACTGTCATCTAAACTTCCTGATTTTGTGGCATTGGGTCAGCATCTTGACCTCTCAATTCCTTGAGAGCAATAAAAGGAAATTATAAACTAGTCCCTGCCTACCAGTCAGAGTTGTAGCAGTGATCAAGAGACCATATGAAGCACACATAAAGATGTGAGCAGAACATTAGTTATAGCACTTAAATATTGAAATGAACAAAAACTATTCTGGTTAATGGTTTTCTAAATACTAATACATCCATATAATGGAATATGTTTATTGAGTCTTTCATTAAATGGAATAAATGTGATATTATTTTTATTTATTTATTTTAAGATTTTATTTATTTATTTTAGAGAGAGGGGAAGGGAGGAGACAGAGAGAGAGAGAAACAGCAATGTATGGTTGCCTCTCACGTGGCCCTCACTGGGGACCCGGCCAGCAACCCAGGCATGTGCCCTGACGGGGAAACGAACCGGGACTCTCTGGTTCCCAGCCCGCGCTCAATCCACTGAGCCACCCCAGCCAGGGCAAATGTGATATTATTTTTAAAGAATACAATAGTATCTAATTAAGTGAAAATATTTTTTTTCTGTGTGGTGGTGAGGATTCAATAGAATGTATATATAAAAGTGTTATTTTTGAAGTTAATTTTGATCTCATTTTCTTATATATTTTCTCTGCTTTTTTTCATGGAATATTGTACAGTTTTATATCCAAGCATTATTCTTTCTATTTTAAAAAATATTCTATGTTTAAGTTGAATATTATTGTGATTATCAACATAGGAATGATTAAAATTTTAAAAGGAACTAATTTTTTTAACTTTATTGTTGTTCAATTACAGTTGTCTGCTTTTTCTCCCCACCACTCCCCACCACCACAGCCAAACCCACCCTCCTCCCTTGCTTCAACAAACAAGTGTTGGAGAAGCCCGGCTGGTGTAGCTCAGTGGATTGAGCACGGGGTGGGAACCAGAGGGTCCCGGTTCGATTCCCAGTCGGGGCACATCCCTGGGTTGCAGGCCAGGTCCCCAATGAGGGCCATGTGAGAGGCAACCACACATTGCTCTTTCTCCCTCCCTTCTCCTCTCTCTGAAAATTAATAAATAAAATCTTTAAAACAAACAAACAAACAAACAAACAAACAAAAACAAGTGTTGGAGAGGATGCAGAGAAAGGGGAACCCTAGTGCACTGTTGGTGGGAATGCAGACTGGTGAAGCCACTGTGGAAAACAGTATGGAATTTCCTCAGAAAACTAAAAATGGAAATGCCTTTTGACCCAGCAATTCCACTGATGGGATTATACCCTAAGAGCCCTGAAAAACCAATCCAAAAGAACTTAATGCACCCCAATGTTCGTAGCAGCACAATTTATAATAGCCAAGTGCTGGAAGCAACCTAAGTGCCCATCAGCAAATGAGTGAATCAAAAAACTATGGTACATTTACACAATGGAATTCTACGCAGCAGAGAGAAAGAAGGAGCTCCTACCCTTTGCAACAGCACGGATGGAACTGGAGAGCATTATGTTAAGTGAAATAAGCCAGGCAATGAGGGACAAATACCATATGATCTCACCTTTAACTGGAACATAATCAACAAAAGAAAAAGCGAACAAAATATAACCAGAGACATTGAAATTAAGAACAATCTAACAATAGCCAGATTGGTGGGGGAGAATTTCGGGGAGAAGGCTTTTCAGGAACTACTATAAAGGACACATAGACAAAACCAAGAAGGTGGGTGGAAGTAATTAAGTAAAAATATTTTTTAAATTCTGAAAGAAAATACACTGTAACATTAACAATAGCTGTCAGTGAGTAGTAAGGTAATAGTTGGGTTAAAAAATAATATTCTGAATAAAGCTGGAAAATTTTTAAAAAATAAATGTCACATGCAATAGAAAAACCAATAATTTATTTTCTAAAATAAATACATATTTATAAATATAAAAGTACTTAAAATATATGCAAATACTTTGTATACCATAATGTGCTACCTAAATATATGCTAGTTAATGTAATTAATTAATTGATTAAAGATATATAAGAAAGGCTATTTCCTGAAGTTTGTTTCATTTCCATATATAAGTTCAAGTCTGTTAACAATCTAGGATGAATAATATTGCTGCTCTTCCATTAATGCAATTCGATATATCAAAGCATTAATACATATCAAGCATAGGGTAAGTATAACATGGGTCTGGTTCATTTAATTAGTTTAGATGTTAGCATGCAATTCTGCTGATAAAATCAGAAAGTTCAAAATAAAAGCTACTTAAACCTGAATTTGTTTATGTAAGTGTAGTGGTCAAAATTATTTAGTCAGCACTATTAGAGCTTTATTCTCTTAATGAAAATATTACACATTACAAAGAAGTCTTCATTAATAATTCATATTAAAAATTATTAACTAAAATTATCAATCTTACTAAAAATTAAAAAATTGGGATTATATACGTATTTTAAATAATCTAAAATACTGAGTTACAAAACATTATATCTATGAAGACATATATCAAATATTTTGGTTCAACAAATGAATAATTTAAAAACTAATTAAAGTTAAGAGAACACTAACAATTTATTTACAAATTTTTTTCAATGAGCTATTATTACTTAGAAGTCAGCACAGTCAAAACTGTGAGAAGTAATAATTGATCTCATTTTAAAAGTTTGACCATAGTATTCATATAATTACAGTCTAATTTTTCTAGAATAAATATTTAATATGTAATAGCTACATTCTGAAATTATTAATTTATATTCAATTAAGACACCAAAATGTTTGTATATGTGTGCGTGCACAAATGTATTTTTTATTATAAATAAAAAGAAACATATTTCAAGTGTCCTATACTATTAGTCAAGTTGAAATAAAAATGTTTGAACAACCCTGAGATACATTTCTCTTTCCTCACCACTGAGAAATGTGAGCTTTGTCTGTGCTCAACCACGCCATAAATGCCAGTCTGTCTGCAGTCAAAGCTTTCTCACTTTCTACTACTTCACACAACTGTTGAAAATCCTGCAAACAATATAAAATAATCACTTTCGGGATATGCCCCCCAAAATACAGTCCCTATGGGAGAATAAGGGAATAAATTTGTAATGGAAAACTACCATATCAACAATTCTAAGCTAACAGTTTCTTCATATTTTACATCTCTAAAGTTAAGAGTATGTTAAAACTGATGAAGTATTTAGCAATCAAGGACATCTTATAACAGTACTTCTGAAATTAGCTGTGGTGAAGGACTAATGTGTGTTTATCCCTGATTCTTCTATAGTTCTACCCTATTCATGGAGAGTACACTATTCATGCATATGGATGTCTGAGAACAGGAAATTGCTATTGCAAAGGTAAGATTTCATTCTTGTATGTCCAAGTAGTATTCCATATGTATAAGTACCACAGCTTTAAAAATTAAATATGTTTATTGATTTTAGAGAGAGAAGGGAAAGTGAAACTCACTCACTGAAAATAAACTGTAATTGTTTACTTCATAATAGTGAAGTTGAATAACTTATGGCATAAAACACAAAAGATCCTCCATAGAACAACCCCTCATGAAAATTAAAGACCTTCAAGTAAAAAGTAAAATATGACAAATAAGGCAGGAAATGTATTTAGAAATGAGGGGGGAATGGACTAATACCACAAGCATAGATAAAAGCCAAACTTAGCTTATTAAGATTTTTCAGCTTAAATTATTTATTCCTCTATCATGCATTTTTACTATGCCCACTTCTTACAAATAATGTTTTCAAAATTCTTTTGTATGTGGGGACTCAAAATACTGTATAGGATCTCTTTATTGAAATAGTTCAGTATTCAGAAACTGATGTAAATAGAGATTTAACTGCTTTCTCAAAGAGATGGTCTTGCTCATGGCCACATGCCTCCCCACCCCTCCATTCATCAGTAGGTACTCACTCCATATTCTCGTTGACTTCTGAGTGAATGACAGAGATGCCTTCAAGGAATGGAAAGAACGCACTAGATACCTGACTGTTCTGTTTCTATACAATTTTGGCTTGTGTCAATCACAGGGAAAGAAAAGCATACACTCCTTCCGATCCAAGCGGGCTCAACAGGAAAGAGCAAATGAAAACTCAGCTATGGGAATCCAGTCAAAACAAAGATGTGTTTACCAGTAACATGCCTCTCTCCATATATCAGGAACCAAGGCCGAATAATAAATTCTTCTGCCTTTTAGAAAAGACATACATTGATCGGCCTGACTGGCTAATGGGAATCCCAGTTATATCTACAACATCGTATAACTCACAGTTAGGAATGTGCTCTGGAGGCTCATTATTTAATTAAGAGCAGGAATTACAAGAGCACTAAATGCAATGAAGCAGCACAATTTGCAAGGGCTCCAAATTTATAGTTTTCATTAATTAACATAAAGTAGTGTAGGCAAGTGAAATCAAGTGATCTGCTCAGCTATTAGAATTTTGAGAGTTAATTAATATAATAGCACAGATCATTGAACTTAAAAATTATGAGTTACATATAGAATTTTAAAGAGTATCATGATGATGTATAATTACAAGATAACTCTGCTCCTTCAAATTGTGTTCTTTTGACTTGGTTCCTTTGCTCAGTTCCAGATCAGCTATGGCTAAATCCATATGAAAGGAAAACAATTAGAAAATGTGTGAATTCAATTCTGCATACTCTTCGATTAAATGATTTGCTTATTTACTTAATCAGCTGGGATGATTACAGACCATTAGTGGCCATTAATAAATAACACTATTTGCATTTCACAAATGCATTTGAATTTCAGACTTCTCAAATGTCTCACTAGGGGAAGAAACAAAACAACTGCTCCCATGACCACAGCTTAAAATGCAGTGGAGCGAATTCTCATTTCTCCCCTGGAATTGAGGTAAACATAAGGGGAATTGGAGGCTGTGCAAACTGCCACCGCTGCCGTTCTACACCGTCTGCACGCCCTGTGTCTGCTCCCCATCGGGCTTCTTAATTTAAGAGCTCTGGAGCACTGAGAGCCATTGTTCTTCTTCCACTGAGTAAAAGTCAAGTCTTGCCATTTCCATTGAAGTTAACTTGTGAAAAATAGACATGCACTGTAACCTGAATCGCATTTTCTATGATTCTTCATATCTTAGTACATTTTAAGTTGCAGGGAGGAAGACTTGTACTTAGAGTCAGCACAGTGGTCTGAAAATCATTTTCTCTACAGAAGCACAGATCTGTGTATTTATTTAACAAGGACAATAATGATCATCTATGGTGTACCTAAAATGGGCCAGATGCTTTATTGCTTATTTATATAGATTATTTCATCATTGGTGAAAAGAACCTTAAAGGTAGGTTCTCGTTTTATAAAAAACAGAAACTGTTACAGGTGGTACTGTGCCCCCCAAATTTATATGTTGAAGACCTAATCCCCAGTCTTAGAACGTGACCACCTGGAGATAGGACCGTTAAAGGGATAACTAAGGTAAAAGGAGGCTATATGGGTGGGCCCTAACCTAGTAAATTCAGTGTCCTCACAAGAATAGGACATTAGGACACAGACCACACACAGACCAAGGGACAACTCTATGAGGACACATGACAGGGCAGCCAACTGCAAGCCAAGCACAGAAGCCACAGCAGAAACCAAACCTACCAAACCTGCTGACACCTTCTTGATCTGGAAATGTGAGACGGTGAGCCAATAATTTTATGCTGTTTAAGCACCAAGTCTGTGGTGTTCTGTGATGGCGGCCTTAGAATATTAATACAGAAATGATGATTTTGATGTGGTAACTCTCACTTCTAATAGCTGAGTATTTTACTTAACCTGGCTTACCGATACAGCCAGGATGTAAAACTTTTAGGATGTGGGTGGAAAAGATGTAAATCCATCCTCGCTGCTCAAAGAACAAGCTCTTTTCACCAGTGAAGTGATTTAAAAAGAAGAAAAAAAAAAGAGATGTCAAGAGAAAACTTGCATGAAAACAGGTATTAAAACATATAAAATAATTCCATTTTGAATGAAGCCCTGGCAAAGGCTAGGAAACCCGCTGGCCATGCCCTTGACACACTGACCCTCTCTCCTTGGTGCGAGGAAAGGAGAGACCCATTTGGCAAATCACTGCAGGACACTGTACTGCTGCTCTATTCAAGGCTGATGGCATCCTCAGATTTGGGCTTTCAAATATTGAAGACTTTCTGTAACAATCTAGTGTCCTTCTGAATCAATAACAATGTAAGTAGAAACATTCTATATATAATATATAGTAATATATATGTATATATAATATATAGTAATATATGTATATATATAATATATACACATACACACACACACACACAAGGTCTGTCAGGAAAAAGTCCAGTTATTGTTAAGATGACAAGAACGATTTGTACGACATTGATGTAACCTGGCAGCCAAGGAGAGTAGACTGGCATGCACATGTATGAACAATGGAAACTTCACTGGACGAGTCAGTAGGGGTGGTAGAAGCCATTGAGTGAGCGTGTATACTATGTGGCCATCACAATCAAAATGACTGAGCAAGTAGAGCAAAGAATCTGTATCAAATTTTGCATTAAGACTGAACATTCCTCCACAGAAAGTATTTGGATGGTTCAGAAGGCAGCCCCTGTGGGCACCTGGTGATTGGCAGCTTCATCATGGATAATGTGTCCACTCATGCATCACATCTTGTGCAGAGTTTTTTGGCAAAACAGCAAATCCCCCAGGTGACTCAACTCCCCAACAGCCCAGATTTGGCACCCTGTGACTTCTGGCTTTTCTAAAAACTAAAATCACTTTTGCAAGAGAGGAGATTTCAGACTGTCAGTGAGATTCAGGAAAATGCGACTGGGCAGATAATAGAGATTAGGAGAACTGTGTGAGGTCCCAAGGTGCTTCCTTCGAAGGGGAATGAGGTGTCATCGTCCTATGTACAATGTTTCCTGTATATTCTTCAATAAATGTGTCTATTTTTCATCTGGCTGGTGTAGCTCAGTGAATTGAGCATGAGCTGCGAACCAAAGGGTCACCGGTTCGATTCCCAGTCAGGGCACATGCCTGGGTTGCAGGCCAGGTCCCCAGTGGGGGCCACATGAGAGGCAACCACACATTGATGTTTCTCTCCCTCTCTCCCTCCCTTCCCTTCTATCTAAAAATAATTAAAATCTTTAAAAAAAATTTTTTTTTCACAGTGTATGGCTGGATACCTTCTGGACAGACCATGTATGTACACACCCAAAAACTCTCTAAGAGCTTGAACTGTCCAATATTATGATATACCCATTGGCTGAGGGATGAGTTTCCTGTTCAGGCATAGGTGGATGACAGAGCACCTGACAAAGCTGTTGGTAAGGGTGTTAAAGTCACATCTGAGCCAGGGATTAAAAAATTGGATTTGTAGATTTTTTGTTGTTACAAAGCCACTTCTAAAGATGGAAAGAGATTCAACAGAGAGTATGGCTGCCTAGCACTAAGCAACATTGATTACACATTTTTATCTATTTTATTCTAGCTAAAATTGTCTGTTTGAGGAGATATTCCCTAAGACCTAGGAAAGACCCTCACAATTAGCATTTTTACGGTGTTATTGAGGTATAAATGATATGCAGGTAAACTCACATACATATTTAAAGAGTGCAATTATGCATGCTCCTGAAACCCACATCAAAATCAACATAATGAACATACTCATTACCCACCAAAGTTTCCTAGGGCCTTTTTGTAATTTCCCTCTCAAATCCTGCTCCACCATTACCTCAATCCACCCCTGCCAACCCCACCATGCAAAAACTGATCTACTCTCTGTGACTACATATCAATCTGTATTCCCTACAGTTCTGTACAGTGGAATCATGCATGCAGTTTGCTCTCTTTTGTCTGGCCTTTCATTCAGCGTAATTATTTTGCTACTCAGGCATGTTATATAGATATATCAATAGTTCATTCCTTTGTATTGCAGTGTATGAATATATTGAAGTTTGCTTATCAGTTCATCTGTTGATGAACTTTAGCGTTTTTTCCAGTTATGGCTACTATAAATAAAGCTGTCATGAATTAATGTAGAAATCTTGTATGGATATATGCTTTCATTTCTTTTGGGTAAATGTCCAGAAAAATGGCTGGGTAACAAGATAGGTGTTTTTAAATTTTTAATAAACTACCAAACTGTTTGCAAAGTGATTATATAATTTTACATTTTCATCAACAGTCTATGAAAGTTCCAGGTCCTCCACATTCTTGCCAACACTGTGTCTTTTTAATCGTAGACACTTTTGAAAGGTGTGTAGTAACATTTCCTTATGGTTTTAATTTGCATTTCTCAGATAACTAACAATGCTGATCATCTTTTCATTTGCTTATTTGCCATCTGCATAACTTCTTTCATGATATTTCTTTTTAACCCTTCTGCCAATTTTTAGAATTGGGTTTTCTAATTGTTGATTTTTGAGAGCCCTTTATGTATTCAGGACATATATTCTTTATCAGATGCACATTTTGTAGAGACAGCCTCTCATATTGTGACTTACCTTTTCATCCCCTTAACAGTGGCTTTCCCACAGCAAAGCTATTAATTTTTATGAAGTATAATTTATCGATTTTTAAAGGATTGTGCATTTGGTGTTGTCTCTAAGAAATCTTTGCCTAAGCAAAGATCATAAAAATTTTCTCCTGTGATTTCTTTAAGACATTTTATTGTTTTCATTTTATACTTAGGTTTATAATCCATTTGAATTAATATTTTTTCTTTTTTGTTGCATTTAAATATGCAATAATTCCAGCATTATTTGTTTAAAAGAAAAAAACTATCCCTTATCCACTTAACTGGCTTTGCAGCTTTGTAGAAATTCAGCTGTCTATGTGTGAGCATATTTCTGAGCTCTCTTTTCTGTCCCATTAATATATTAATCTATCTGTATGGCAAAATACAGTACTGTCTTTATTATGGTAGTTTTATAATAAATCTTGATATCAGGTAATGTTAGTTCTCCAATTTATCTTCCATTGCAAATCTGTTTGGCTTGTCTAGGTCCTTTACATTCCCATATGATTTCAGAATAAATTAGTCAATTTCTACCAAAAAGAAATCCTGCTTCGATTTTGATTGAGATTGCATTAAATATAGATCAGTTTGAGGAGAACTGACTTTGTAACAGTATAGTGTCTTCTGACCGAGGCTAGGTCTTCTTTAACTTCTGTGAGCAGTATTTTGCAGTTTTCAGTGTAGAGATCTTTTACAACTTTTGTCATATTTATTCCAATCTATTTATTTTTCATTCTTGTAAATGGTATTGCTTTGTTAGTTTGAATATCATATAGTTTGTTGCTAGTATATAGAAACATTTAACTTTTTTTTAAAAGATTTTATTTATTTTCAGAGAGAGAAGGGAGAGAGAAAGAGCAATGTATGGTTGCCTCTCACATGGCCCTCACCAGGGACCTGGCCTGCAACCCAGGCATGTGCCCCGACTGGGAATCGAACCGGGACCCTCTGGTTCCCAGCCCGCGCTCAATCCACTGAACTACACCAGCCGGGCAGAAACATTTAACTTTTGAATACCTTATATCCTGGGACCTTGCTAAGCTCTGTTTTTAGTTCTAGTATCTTTTCCATAGATTTTATCAAATTTTTACATCAGCAATGAAACCAGCTGCAAAGACAGCTTTACTTCTATTCCAATTAAGACACCTTTTATTTCTTTTTCTTGCCTGACTTTACTGGCTAGAACCTGTATAAAACGTTGAATAGAAGTGGCGAGAGTAGACATTCTCTGGTGTCCCTCATCTTACCAGGAACATGGTCAGGTTTTCCATTTCACCATTAATTATGATACAGGTTTTCTGTAGATGCCCTTTATCAGGCTATGGAGCTTCTCTGATATTCCTACTTTGCTCATAGTTTTATGAAAAGGAATATTGTAGTTTTCATATGCTCTTTGAATACCTATTAAGATAATCATGTTTTCTTCATTAGCTTGTCAATATATAGTAAACCACCCAACCTTATGGTCCTGAGATAAACCCCACTTGCTCATTCATTATGTATCATCTTTTCCATATATTGTTAATTTACATTTTTCTAAGACTTTTATTTAGAATTTTTGTACCAATGTTCAGAAAGGATGTTACTCCTTCATGCTTGTTTGTTTGATTCCTGGAATGTCTTTGTCAGTTTTGCCATCAGGGCGATGCTGGTCTTGAAGAATGAATTGAGAAGTATCCCAATTTTGTGTGAAGAGTTGTGTGGAACTGGCATCATTTACTCCTTAAATCTACAGCAGCATTCACCAGGAAAGGCCTACAATATTCTTTGTTGGAGATTTGAACTACAAATCCCATTGCTTTATATAGAAGGGTGCTCTTCAGGTTATTGTTTTCTCTTTAGTGAGCTTCGGTAACTTACGTCTTTTAATGAACACGCCCATTACATCTCAGTGTTTGACTGTATCAGCATAAAGTTATTCATAATATTCCCTTACTGTCATTTAATGGGTGCAGAATCTGCAGTGACATAACCTTTCTCATTTCTGATATAGGTAAGTATATCTTCACTTTTTTTCCTGTGGTCTGGCTAGAAGTTTATTAATTTTATTGATTTTCTTAAAGCACCACTGTACTTGAGCAACAATAAAAAAATTTGAGAAATGAATAAAAAGAAAGGAAAAAAACACCTGTTTTTGTTTCATTTATTTTCCCTATTGTTTCTCTGTTTTCTACTTCACTAATTTCTGCTTTGATTTTGCTGTTTCTCTTTTCCTGCTTACTTTGGGTCTACTAATTTGTCCTTCTTTTCTAGTTTCTGAAATTGGAAGCTATGGTCATTAACTGGAGACCTTTTTCTTTTCCAAGACAGGCACTTAGTGCTAAAACTTTCTAAGTATGGCTTTTACAGCATCCCGTACATTCTGATTATGTTGTGGATTCATTTGCAGTCAACTCAAACTACTTTTTACTTCCCCTTTTGATTTCTCCTTTGACCTATGTATTATTTAGAAGTACATTATAATTGATTTTCAAATATTTGGTGGATTTTCCAAATATCTTTCTGTTGCTGATTTTACATTAAATTCCATTGTTGTCAGAGAACATATTTCTATGATGAATCGTCTTACATTGACTAAGATTTGTTTAATAGCCCAAATATGGTCTATCTCGGTCTTTGTTCTGAGTCACTTGAAACAATCAGTTACTTGGTGAGAGTTTGATTCTTTCAGGTCTTAGGTGGATTCAGAGCACTGCTTTTTCTAGAGTTATCTCCCACTGTTATTTTATCCAATGATCTATTAATTATGATTTTTCTCAGTCGGGTTGGTGGAAAGAGGCCTCTTACTCTGTGAGCATCAGGCATGGTTCCTTTTTATCATTCCGGATGATTCTTTTCCCAGTGACCCTGATGGTCAGCACACGGAGGCGGAGGTTTCCTTTGAAGATCCCAGCACTCTCACACTGCGTAGCCATCTCCCCTCCTAGTCCTGTGTCCTGGGAACTGGACTGCCAAATCTCCCACTGTCTCTCAGGACTCTCAGCCCTGCCTTCTCAGTCCAGAGTGTCTGATGGGCTCTGAGTTCCTTTCTACTGCGCAACGGCCTGGAATCTCTTACAGTCATATATTATCTGTAATGGATATCAGGGCTGTCAACTGGAACAGTCACAGCCGACACCTCAATTGTGTTGTCTTTCAGATTGCTGACCTGATGTCATGTGTCCTAAAACCATGGTTTCATATGTTTGATTATTTTTGTGGGGTTGTTTCCAACAAGACCCTAAATCCAGTTTCAGTTATTCTATCTTGACCAAATGTGAGTCACTCAAGTTAATATTTTAAAATAATTTAAGATACATTTACCCTTGAGGAGAGTTATTTCTAGTAATATCGTGTTAATTATTGTATGGGCAACAATGATGGCATATTTTGTGTTGAAAAAATGGATTTGAGCATGAGGCATTGCAATGTTGGAGAAACCACTGAACAGAGATGGAATCAGTACTAGGTTTTACTACTAAGAAGTAAAACCTTAAGTAATTAATAACTTAAAGTCAGTTTGTCAATGGAAAACTCAGGTTAGAGATGATCTTTAATCAAATTCTTATTAAATTAAAAAACATTGGTGGGAATACAGACCGGTGCAGTCACTGTAGAAAACAGTATGGAATTTCCTCAAAAAACTAAAAATGGAACTGCCTCATGACCTAGTGATTCCACTTCTGGGAATATATCCCAAGAATCCAAAAACAACAATTCAAAGGAATACATTCACCCGTATGTTCATAGCAGTGTCATTTACAATAGCCAAGATGTAGAGATGGCCCAAAGTGCCCATCAGTAGATAAGTGGATAAAAAAGCTGTGGTACATTTACACAATAGAATATTACATGGCCAAAAAAGAGAAGGAAATATCACCTTTTGCGACAGCCTGGATGGACCTGGAGATTATTATGCTAAGTGAAATAAGCCAGTCAGAGAAAGACAAATACCATATGAGCTCATTTATATGTGGAATCTAATGAACAAAACAAACTGACAAACAAAACAGAAACAGGGGCATGGACTCATGGAACAGACTGACAGCTGTCAGAGGGGAGAACAGGACCGGGTAGGAAGTGCTGGAAGAATGAAGGTGAAGGGATTAGCTGAAGAGCCTATGTGCCTAAACCATAGGCACGGACAACAGTGTGCTGATGGCCAAAGGGAAAGGGGGCAGGGCTGGGTGGAGAGCAGCAAAAAGAGGGAAAATGGGGACATCTGCAATAGTGTCAACAATAAAAATAAAGAAAAGTAAAATAAAATAAAATAATTGAGCTAAAAAAGTTGTATGAGATCTGGGCAGGAAAAGGCCAGCCATTGTTAAGATAAGCAGAACAGTTTGCACTGCATCAATGTCACCTGGCAGCTAAGGAAAGTGCACGGGAATGTGCATGTGTGAACAATGCTGACTTCACTGTACTAGTCAGTGGGCGTGTCAGGCACTGTTCAGTGAGCGTGTGTACTGTGTGGCTGTTGAATTCAAAATGACTGAGTGAGTAGAACAATGAATCTGCATCAAATTTTGTGTTAAACTTAAACATTCCTCCACAGATTTAGAAGGCTTTCAGGGACAATGTAATGAGTGCAGCACAAACAAAAGTGTGGCACAGATGCTTCAAACATGGCCGAGAATCTGTTGAAAGTGAGCCATGTTCTGGAAGACCTGCAACAAGCAGAACACCTGAGAATGTTGACCGGGCTGCAATCAACAAAGATCAGCAACTGACAGTAAGAGAACTAGAAGCTGATCTGGGCATTCCAAAAACTACTGTTTCTGAGATTTCGATGTAGGACCTTGGCATGAAATGCACTGTGGCAAAATTCATTCTACCAGAGCAGAAGGAACATCATGCTGCCTGGCTAATGACTTGATTCAAACTGCTACCAATGAACCAGATTTCTTCAAGAAGGTCATAACAAGATATGAATCATGGGTCTATGGCTATGATCTGGAAAAGAAGGCCCAGGGGTCCCACTGAAAGTCTCCTGGTTGTTCATGCCTGAAGAAGGTGTGGCAAAGTTGCAGTAAGATTCAAGATCATGTTAACTGTGCTTTTTGATTGGGAAGGTATTTTCCATCATAAGGACACTCCTCCGGGCAAAACATTAGTAAGGAGTACTACCTCAATGTTCTTCAGTTGAGAGGTGCGATGTGATGAAAATGGCTACAGCTATGCACAACTAGTGATTGGCAGCTTCATCACAACAACGTACCTGCTCATTCATTACACCTACTACAGAGATTTTGGGTGAAACATCAAATCACCCAGGTGACTCAGCCCCCCTACAGCCCAGATTTGTCACCTTGCAACTCCTGGCTTTTCCCAAAACTCAAATCACTTTTGAAAGGGAAGAGATTTCAGACTGTCCATAAGATTCAGGAAAATATGACAGGGCAGCTGATGGCAATTCCAACAAAGGATTTTGCAGAGGGTTTTGAACAATGGAAGAGACACTAGGAGAACTGTGTGAGGTCCCAAGGTGACTACTCTGAAGGGGACTGAGGTGTCATTGTCCTATGAACAGTGTTTCTTGTATCTTCTTCAATAAATGTCTTTATTTTTCCCAGTACATGGATGGATACTTTCTGTACAGACAAATAGCTGGGATGTTGGACCAGAAACAAAATAAGAGATATGGATATCTGGAAGAAGGGAAGAGGAATACAAACTGAAGAAGAGAAGAAAGCAAAAGGGTACTCAGGATACACAATTATACCCACTGCCTCTGTGCATTATTAAAAATCACCTCCGTGATGCTTTTTCCATAGCCACACATTTTCAAAAGTACTGTGAGGACGTCAGTAATAGTTGAAAGTTTGCATATATCACGTTCCAGGGCTGTCCAATCTCCTGGACATGTCCAATCTATGCTTTATTACTGAACCACCTCCTCTTCAGTACAATGTCGTGCCATCTCTTTGGTCACAGAAGGAAAATCAAAACGATTTTTTAAAAGAGAAATATATAAACCTATAAGTTTGTGTAGAGAAAAGAGGGCTTAACAGATTTATCGTTTATTTTCCATACACTTACTCTGTCATTCTTTGTTACTATTTTTAATTACAATGCAATATTTGTGGAAATTCTCATAAAAATAAGCTTTGTTTATTTTTTGGCATATTCTTGGATTACCAAGAGTTGATATATGGGATGGATAAAAGTAGGTCTACAGTTGTTCATATGAAAAATAATACAATAATTAATAATACAAGAATAAACTGTTTCACATACTCACAACTGTAAACCTACTTTTGTCTGCTGTTGCTTTTTTAAAAAGTGTGTAACTATTTATACACCTACTGAAAAAATCCTTGTTTAGTATACCATTCAATGTATTTTTCAATATCCATTCCATCTAGAAAGACAAAATCATTTTATAATTTGGAACCAGAAAAACATCAGTCTTTCTTAGTATGTGGGTATTTCTTTTTTATTCGATAATGAACATAAGCCACCATGCAGAATGCTTTCCCTTCGATGCTGGAAGCTCAGAACCAGTATAATGTTTAATGGAGGACAGTGCAAGGCACCCCACCTGCTCCTCTGCTAGATATCGTTAATCAAGCGTGACAGGCTTTCTCAGATGAACCCACTTGGACTCAAGTCTTTCTCCGTATTATATTCTAGGTTCACGTGAAACTGAGCAGAATTTACACATGATACGCAATGGCTTCAATGAGCCTTGATGATAACTATATTTGCTATCCCTCCTGCAAATGATTTTTAAGTCATTTCTATGCCTATTTGATAGATGTATTGATATGTCTTTTATCATAAGTATATTCAAATTCTTTTTTGGAAATTAGGGCTCCCTAAGATCTCATGAGTGATAAAGGGTTTTATCACACTTGTGAATGTACATGAAGAGGTCCCTGAGGATAATTAGTACTTTAAAAAAAAAAAAGATAAATGACAGCAAATTCAAATAAAATGAGGTTCAAAAATTGTGTATTTTAACACTAAAAATTATTAAAATAAATTTGCATCAATATACCTATATAGTAGTTGTACACTAGTTCTAACAGCAAACAATGACTAGATCATGTCAGGGGTGAGAGAGTAACGTTATTTTTTCCAATAAAATTAATTGTTAAAACTATACAACCTAATTCAGGACAAAGCAAATGAGAACTGCTGCCAGTTCACAGACTATTTTTCCTGGTCTATAGCACAGTATGTACAGAATTGAGAGTAGGCATTTCGAAATTTTTACAGCAATGGCCATATTTGTATTGCATTGCACATAAGTGTCCATCTATATCATTCGAGGCAGGGGGGGAACTAGTACTTTAGCACAGAGTTTTTAGAAACACTGGCTTTCCTTTTGATGTTCAAAGCAAGATCATAACAATAGTCATATTTGCAAAAATATTTAGGAAATTTTCCCTGACTTTGGGAAACTATCAAACCTTTCCATGCCTAAGATGTTTCCTCTATAATACAGGGAGTATAGTGGCATCTACTTCATAGATTACTATGGGGATGAAATAAAATAATCTCTAAAAGGCAGAGCTTGCCAGTGGCCCCCTGAGCATGTGGCCAGCAAAAAAAACTATTGTATTTCTTCGCCCTCTTTGCATCTAGATATGGCCAAGGGACTAAGTACTCAACAACAGCACGTGAGCAAAGATGACAGGTGTAACTTTCACTGCGAACCCTAGAGGGATGAAAATGTGCTAGGAGACACAGACACAGAGACTGACACGTCCTGACTGTGCCAATGGGGTGAACCTTCTAGGGAAACCAAGTGATAGCATGCACGGAGCTGGGCCCCCAGAATTTTGTTGAGCAGAGCTGCAATATCAGTTCAGGCTTTTCCAATAAAGAAAAACAAACTTCCTGCTTACTCACACTTCTGTTAATGTGACCCTTTGCCACAGTTAGCCAAACCAATAGCCCAACTGAGACTACATGCAAAGCACTTGAAATAGCACTTAGCATATGCTCTGTATTAATGACAGATAACTATTATTACTATTTTTATTATTTGACATTTCAAAATTCTCACTTTAGAAGAAGTATCTGATCACCCATGATGATTTTTTTCTCTTCTTCATAAAATAACTCTTGTAACTCTACCAGACCCTGGTCTGTTAAAATAATTTTGAGAACAGTTGAAACAGTTCTACAGTACTACTTTTGTGAAATCCCATATTGTAAATGAATTCTATTTTATTTAGAAGTGATTTGCATTTTACTGCTCAATATAGCCACCTCTAACAATATGGGAAATGCTGGTCTGAAAATATGTGGACAGAATGGGAGGGAATAAGAGCGGACATCTGCAGGAGATGGGTGTCTGAGAGGGGGTAAGTTTTCTAAGTGGTTGGTTCATTAATGGATGGTTCATATTATAACTCTTGCTCTTCTATATTATGTGACATAGTTCTATAAAAAGAACACTCTTCTCATCAACTATGTAATTATCCCAAGGTATAGTTTGTTTAAGAAAAAACAGCAAATTATTGATTCTACTTCTTATCAGTTTTCAAAATTCTCTTTAACAACGACATATTCAAACAAACTGAAGGTACAGAGGCTTGGACCTTGGGCTTCTGACTTCATCTAGTGTCCTCGTAACATAAAAACTTTCGTGAAGAGAACTATTAAATACCAGAACCCAAATAATGAGTTCAGAACTGATGGTGACACTTATCAGCTTGAGCAGGTCCTTCTTGAGTTCTAAAGAAAAGAATACAGATGTACTCTCAGCTCAGATCTTACAAAAAGCACAGTGACTCTTTGCTATCCTTAGGTCACTTTTCTCTAAACAGAAAGCAAAAGTGTCTAATTTACTCCTAGGGTCCCTATGACATCTGCCTCCACAGCAGGAGTGTTTCCCTGTATGAGAAACTACCTCGGACTATTTCAAACTACCTTTATGAGGGCCGCTATATGAGCCTAGGTGCCAGCAAACCAACAGCCATCGTGACCCTAAAGGCATGATGTGAAATGTTAGCTGGGTCATGTCATTTCTCTGCCCACATCTCTCCAGTGACTTCCCCTCCACTGAGAGTAGAAGTTAAAATCCCTAAAATGACCTAAAAGGCCTCATGGCACATGCATCACCGTCTCTGAGCTAATACCCTCTGCTCCTTCCCTGTCCCCCCCTGCTCTGCACACACTGGCCTGTGCTGGTGCTGACATCAGATGCACCCCTGCCTCTGGGCCTTGCCCTGGTTTCTTCCTTCTTCTAGAATGTTCTCCCCCACATAGCTACATGACTTGTTCTCTTACTTGCTTTAGGCGTTTTTTATCAAATTTCCCTCCTCAGTGATACCATTTCTGACCACCACCATGCAAAATGCAAACTTTCACCAACCTCACCTATATCCTCATTCCCCTGACATGTTTTGTCTGTCTCCGTAAGACTTATTTCCAACTAACATACCAGAAATGTTACGAACTTACTGTTGATATTTGGTCTCCCTTACAAGGAGACCTTACAAGGTCCTTCAGGGTCCTGTGTCATCGGCCACGAGAACAGCACCTGGCACAGCCAGGAGCTTCCATCACACTGACTGACTGAATGCATAAATGAGTTGCTTCCACTCCTCACCAAACGGGCAACAACACTACTTCAGCAGCCCTGAATAAAAATAATTAGATATAAGATGTGGTGCCACATTATTAAGCTTTGGCACTACTCAAAAGGAGCCTCCAGGGAAAGGCAACATGGGAAATGAGAGGGACTAAACATACAGATAGAAGTAAACTAACCCAACCGTAACATCATTGGTCTGTCTTCCAATCATATACAGTATTGCAAAGAGAGATTTATTTAATCTTCGTTAATATCTAGATTAAGATACGAAAATAAATACAAAAATAGAAATTAAACAAAACAAAAACAACAAATAAACTCCTAAGTAAAAGGCGTTTTAGGAAGACTAATCATTGTTGAGAGGAAATTAGAACAACTCCTCTTGCCTCTGCCACGCCCGCTTTTGGTAACCTCCACACTCAAAACAAATCCACGGAGCTTAGTGCCCACAGAAAATGCCTTAGCTCTGGGCTTAGTTAGAAGACAGCCGTTTTTCTCTTTAAGACAGTGTTCTTCAAATAACCTCCGTAGATTCTTCACTTACTGAGAGATGATACCCAAGAAAGTGTTCAGTCTCAAGTACTGGTTTAAACAAGAGTTTCTGCTTCTGAACTTCTTGGCTTTTTTAACATATGTAGTAAGAGAGGAGGAATTACCAAAGGAGGTACATAGTAGGCAGCATTTCCCAAACCACTTTTTACCGTAAGAATCACAACCACCATCATCGTCCACCATTTTTTCCCAGAGCATCTATGGCCAAATACCCTCAAAGGAATGGAGGACTCTTAGACCTGAGCCCAGAGGCACAAAATTGTGTGTAAAAATTAAGAACTGATTTCACAAACTTAGGTTTTTTTTTTTTTCCTCCTGGAAACCTTTGATTCTTCTTAGAGTATGATGGTTATTTAGACATAGAGAGGAAAAAGATAGGAAAGCTGTATAGAACTATAAGAGATGATGAAAGGAAGACAGAAGGGCCAGCAAGAACATCCAAGTTGCCTTATTTACTTTTGGGGGGAGGCAAGGTAATTCCAGGAAACTTCAATGGCCCCTTGGAACACCATGGCATTGAAACAAAGCTCAAACTACTTAGAGCGCAGATGAAGGTCACACGAAGGTCACAGTGCTGTATTTGACAAGGTGTACCAGTTTCCTAGAATTTCTATGACAAAAGCACCAAACACTGGGTGGCATAAACAATAGAAATTTGTTCTCCTATGGTACTGGAGATAGAAGTCTAAAGTCAAGGTGCTAGCAGGGTTCATTCCTTCTGGGGGCTCTGATGGAGAATTGACTCCAAACCTCTATTCTAGCTGCTAGCGATTACTGGCAATTCTCAGCATTCCTTGACTTGTGCATGCTTCATCCCAATCTCTGTCTGTCTTCACGTGGCACTCTCTTTCTTCTGTGTCTGTGTCCGAATCTCCCTCTTCTTAGAAAGACATCAATATTGCCTCACTATAGTGGCCCATGATACCTTAATACAGGGCTGTCAAACTCATTTTCACTGGGGGCCACATCAGCCTCACAGTTGCCTTCAAAGGGCCGAATGTAACTTTAGGGCTGTACAAATGTAACTACTCCTTAACAGTTAAGCAAGAGCTCGGCACTGCTGCTGGGTAGAAACGACGTGCTGGGCTGGATAAAATAAGGTGGAGGGCCAGATTCGGCCTGTGGGCCTTGTGTTTGCCACCTGTGCCTTAGTAGGACCTAATCTTAATTATACCTGCAAAGATCTTATTTTCAAACACAGTCACTTTCACATGTCTAGGCGGACATGAATTTTGCAAAGGCACTATTCAGTGCAGTGCAGAAGGTAACAAATATGCCATGCATTTTAGAACTATTTCCCCCAAAATGATTATCTTTTGTAAAGTAAAATATTTTGGTTAAAAAAGGATTGACTTCAAAGCAAGTAAATGCACTGGGGAAGCTTACTTTTAAGTATTTTAATAAAGGGAAGGCTTCTATAATAATGTGGAAAATTATCCCTGAAATTGTTTTGAATGGTTTGATTCCCTGTAATAATATCCTCAGAGGAGACATGTGGTAGCAAACACTTAGCAAAAGAAGAATGAAAGAAAACCTCATCTTGAAAGTAAAATATTATCCCATGTCTAAGGGTGCTCCTTTGGAAAACACTGCACTTTATATTCCATGCAATCCTAGAAATCTGTCACGGAAAGGCCACCCAACACAGAATGAAACAGCGTCTGATATTCATCTCACTCAGAATAACGTAGACAATGACTGCAGGCATGACCTCTTCACTTAGCTGCCACAGACGGTCTATTGTGATTTAACTCTGGACATTCACATATCTCTTTGGTTTTTTCCTTTAAGTTATTATAATTATTACTGACTAAAGGGTAAAAAGGAAAACAGATACAGGAAGACTGAAAAGCTAAGTTAATCCACACTCGTGCATCTTAACAAAGGAGAAAGCTGAGTGGTAAGTGTATTTAAGGATCTGATTCAGCTGTTCTGATGGCCTCTAGGATTCAACATATTGCCCTGCCCCACACCAAGAATAACCCTTTTACTTCTCAGAAACACTTTTTAAAAATCAAAGGAAACCATTGAGAAAGAACTCAATCAAAGTGAAATACCTGTAACTTGTAACAGAAGGAGCATCATATGATGAGTCAGAGTTTTAATCTCATTTAAATTAAAGACTTTGCCTTCTTATTAAAATGGAATTGTGACTTCAGGTAGAAATACTCTTTCTGCTTCAAACCCACAGTAATGAAAGAGACACACACATATGTTTATAATTTTTGTTACATAATATATACATTATTTTAGAAGACAAAACTGGACTCAGAAAAAGATAAACATCTGGGAATAGAAACACAAACAGTAACAGTAACCTCCAAGGCTCCCAGGTAGAAACAAGAATTTTCAAAGTGGAGAGGGAGAATAACAGGAGCCCAAAGCGCCCCGTTTGTGGGGGGACAGGCTGTGGAAGCAGAGGCTGGGCTCAGTTTCTCTGTCCTATGAAGTAGCCTCGACAAAACAGTAAGCGTTGTTCAGGCCTGAGACTCTATCAAGCTGCAGTCAGGCCGTGAGTGGGAGCCAAAGTCCTTTCCACTCTGACCCTGGGTCCAGCCATTCTCTGACTCGGAAACAAGGTTTGTGACACACCCAGACTTCTGCTGGGCTGGAGACCCGACACGCGGACGTGCGACAGGTTCTGGATAGAGAGCTCCAGGGAGCTAGGGAAGGGATTGGCGAGAACTGGTAGATGAGGTATACACACACACTCAGAGAAAGGGGATTTAGAAACAACAGCAGCAACAAAACTGCTACTCAAAATGAGTCAGAAAACCAAAATTTCATATCGTATGAGGAAACTGCCACCACCGACAGCTGACATTCTAAACAATTGAGATAATTCATTTTGGAGAGATGCAAACACACAACTATTTCCTGAAAATTATTTACAAATAAGAATATTCAAAATACTCAAAGAGGTAACAACAATCATATATATATAATTCAAATACAAGAAGTTATAAATAATTGTTATACCAAAAACAGATGGCTATGCTGAAGAAAGAGCTGTGAATGCTGGAAAGAAAAGCATAGCCACTAACATAAAAACTAAAAAGGGACTAATCTTGAGCTGAACATAGTTAAAGAAATAATTGTTCAACTGAAATAAATTAAAACTATGAAAGGATTTCAGGAGATATTCAGAAAAGATTGAGAGGCTCACTATTTTATTCAGGATAGGCCAGTCCCTACTGCAGCAACAAACATCTCCAAAATCTCAGTGGCTTACTAAAAGGGTATTTTTCACTCATTCACGGTCCTCTCCCATAATTGCTGAAGCAGAAGGAAAGAGAGACTGGAGAGTGGCACCAGGTTTTCCCCCTGACTCAGCTCGGAAATAGCACTGATCACTCTGCTTCACGTACTCTGTGTTTTTCTGCTTAGCCATAAAAAGTTACATGGTCCTGCCTAAATGCAAGAAGCTAAAGGCATAGTCGGCCATATGCCCTTGAAGAAATAAGTACTCATATACTGCGGAGAACTAGTCATCACATTCTGTGCCCACATACTGCTCATAGTAGTTCCGGAAGTAGCAAGTCAAGAGAATGATGAAAATGCAAAACTGTATAAAAAATCAGATTAATGCCTAAGAATTTTCAAGAATTGAAGAAACTGGGAGAAAGCAAGATAAATTAAAAATAAATTTATATTCTCTTGATCTAGAGGAAGATAGAAATACACAACTAATTTTGATTTTTCTAGGGAAAAATATGAAGTATGCATCCTGAGTTAAAAACATCTATGTATTAATACCCCCTCCAAATCTTATTTTTGAGTTTTTATAACCGCCTCCACAACAAATTAAAAAGTTTCCTGTGAAGTTTCCTTTAATAAAAGGTTTAATTAATCAGATGTATCTAAGGACTGGTTTGACCAAGTGAAAAAAACATGTTCAATTCTAAGTGCTGAAAAAAATAAAAAGTACAACTCTACTGTCAATACTAATATTTTGTAAAGTTCATGTTACAAGGTGGCCCACAGAGTAGTGATAACAGTTTGCTGTGTTCAGAGGAAGGCGACACAGCACTCAGTCACAGGGATCAAAAAATACAGATGGTCTCTGGTTGTGCCTGGAAAGGCGGTGGGGGAGGCAGGCGGAGAGCAGAGAAAGGCAGTGCAGAGGGAAAGGCACAGGCGAGCAGAGGCACCGTGGGCGAGGCTCGAAGCAGTGCACTCTGGGCACCACCGAACGGGTAGCAGATGGCCTGCAGGTCTCTCAACTGACTAAATGTTGGTCAAGTTTTTATTGTAACAGTGCAACTATAATTTTAAAACTGTCAGTGACAAAATACACTGAAAAATATATTCTTGGTCTAATTTCTAAATAATCACACAGTTATTCTTGAATTTTAATAATATATGTAAATTTCAAAATCACATGCTTTTATTATTTATCCTTAATTAATATTGGATTCCACAGTGAGGTTTGGAGATCTTACAGTATACAACTAACTTTCACTTACACAACTAATCCCTAGTAGATAAGGACTAGACTATACACACTCATTTAAATTGTAATTTTATAATAGTTCAGAATGGTTGGAGCTTCTTTCGGGTGCAATTTATATCTCCAATGCATGAGGTACTACATGTTTCCACATTTAAGCAATAGATTCAAAACAAGCAACACAAGAAGAATTTTGGCATACAAAAGAAAAACAACTCTTGAATTATTTTAATTTTGTCCTACTATGTAAACTACTTGGAATTTTGTTCAGTTTAAAATTTAAAGCAGTAAAAACAGTACAAACTATAAGGTGTGATATTTTCATTCGCTAACTGCAAATTTTATTCCATTTTTGAACTATTTTACAATATTTGCATTAAAATTTAACATTAAAAAGTATTTCAATTTAATTATTCTAAAACTAGAGAGCAAATGAAGAAAATAATTACATTATTGATTATCCCATGATCACTACTAAAAATAAACTTATTATTAAGAGAAGAGGGTGTTAACAATTCCAACCTGCTGTGTGGAATATGCTAGGCATGCAACTATGAAGGCAGGAAGGCATCACGGTGGGTGGTACAGCCAGTTTTATTTACCTCAAGTAGTGTTAATGCCAGGGCTTTGGAATTCAAATTTCTGTTTCATGATTTATCTATGTAAAAACAAAACACCTATAACCTAAATAAATGAAGAGTGTCACATTACTCCTGCTGGAATCTTAATAATTGTATAAAGAACCACAGTTTCTCAAAACATTGAGCAAGCAGAGTTATGATGAGAATTCTTTAATGAGGTCCCACAGGACGTCTCTGTGATGGTCATCAAATAGGAGGTTATGGAAAGTCAGCAGCACCAGGGCCTCACTGGGAAGCAGGCACGGTTGGAACCCTCTCTAATCCTCGTTTCCTCACTTCACTGCCTCATCCTACATCAAGCCCACACTGCACCATTGTAATAACGCACTACCTATAAGGCATTGCCTTGCTTCCCTTCCCCCACCCATCTGAATATGTGTTTTCTAACACACAATTTTTGTGTGACACTCAGGAGAGTCACTCCTTCCTACAACCTACAGAAGAACCAGGACCTCATGATGTGATCACAAAAGAGTGTTATGAGCAGCCAAACTACAAGGGCCCTGGGGACCTATTCTCTACCCTCAGTGGACAGCTGGCCAGAGACCGAAAGAGCCATGCTTTCTCCCGCATTTGGGCTTTCGGTTCCCACAGCTCATGGGACCAACAGGGCTCTTTGACTTATTTTCTTGGGCTTAAATCTCACTTTCTGCTCGAGACTTAACTCATATATTTCTTTCATAAAGCCTTCCCAGTTTATGTAGTCACCATTAATTGCTCCTCCTCTTTATTCCCAAACTCTGCTGTTTACTAGTTAACACGTTTGTGCCCATTAGTCTCTTTGAGCCTCAGATGTGTACCCTGTATAACTAACATAACAGTGATGCCTGCCGCACAGACTCAGGAGGGTACACGGGATGCGCGGCTGTGCTGTTAAACCTGGTCCACCTTAATGTTGCCCTTCTTCCACCTCTCCGGTGGCACCTGGATGGGAGCCCTCCCGGCCGCCAGAACTGTGAGGAACAGATGTTTGCTGTTTAAGTCACCCAGTCAATGACATACTTTCATAGCAGTCAAAGAGGACTAGGATGTCCTTCATTCTGACTCGCAGGAAGGTCAGTGCTGTGTCCTGCGAGGCATGGGTCACATGCCTTTTCACCGCTTTCCCCAGCCCTCGTCCCTATGCCAGTCCTGTCTGCGGCCCCGGGGGAGGGAATCGGCTTTCTAAGGAGAAATGAAATCTGATTCCTTAGACAACCAGGTTTCTCAAAACCTAATTACCCAACATCGCCCTGACACATTTAAAACTACTGTTCTTAAATTCAAAGCTTTCTATCTTAACATCTTTCACTTTTTCTCTCAACACCAAGCTTTAGAGGCACAATGGCCAAAACTAGTAAGCAGCTTCCTAAAACAATAAAAACAAATATGAATGATGCTGCCAAGCAAAATATTCCCTATTTACCTGCTTGACTTGCTGTGAAATACTACTAACTCTTTGGCTCTTCTGAACTTTAGGGTTAAACCAATATCGCTGCTTTAGACTTGATTCCGTCTGGGGCCTGCAAATTCTGAGTACAGTTTGAGAGCAAAATATGTTAGTAATAACAGCCATTCATTGTGATGACAACAGAAGTTAAATCCAGAAAGAAAACTGCTTGTCCCCAAAATGAAAATGAAGTCCAGAGTCTGAAATTAACAACTTGTCCCCCTGTGCGCCTGGGATGGATGGTAAGTGGAAGCAGGAGGCAGGAGCTCCTCTTGCTTTAAAGTTCAACAGACAATCATTTGCATGGACGCATCACCAACTTGCTACATGACCTTGAACAAGCTGCCTAATTTCTTCAAGGCCCAGTTCCTTCTTAGCAAACTGGGAATAATTAGCACCAAGAAAATTTGTGTAATCATTAAATAAGTAATATGATTCCAACCCTTGAAGCTATGTCTAACACAAGAGATCTGTTCAATAAATGATTACTGTTATCACTAATAATAATCCTGAACATTGTTGAAAAATAACTCTCTTGCTTTAAGGCTTTGTGAACTTCTTAAAAGAGTAACTGTGATTTTTACCTTAGAAGACAATTCTTCTGTGTTTTTTTTTTCATTTTCAGTTGAAGAATGGTATTCAAACAGAAACGTACACAAAATAACAACATTATACAGCTTGATAGATTTTACCACATCATATAACCATTACCCAGGTCCAGAAAAGAGAACATGACTAGCATCTCAGAATCCACTACTTTGCCCCGCTTCCAGGTACTACCCCAAGGGTAACCGCTAACCTAATTTCTTAGACCATGTGCTAGTTTTGTGTGTATTTGAATCTGATGTTGTAAATAGAATCATAATGTACCTCTTTTATGTGTATGGTTCTTTCATTCAATATTGTTGTGTATAACTGGATAAGTTTTAATGTGACATTCTCAATAATATACTCAAAATGTAAATGTTTCAAACCATAGTTCTTTGGAAATATCATGATAGCTCTACATTACTGCAGTGATAAGCAATAAATATGGTCCAAATCAAATGTTAGGTATGTACTAGCATTCTTTGGCTTTCAAATAATTTTTAAAGAATCACCTGTGATACCATCTCTTGTTTATTCTAAGACCCACCACGTACACTGGGACCCACCCATCCAAGGGAATATGGAAACTTGTAAAACCGAGAGCACCACACAGAAATCCGTGTGAGCAGGAACTGCGGTTCAAGTACACTCGAACTATCACGAATAGTAAGACCTTTGGGTTTTGTTTTGCCAAGCACCACACGGACCTCCAACATCACTAGTTCCAAATCTGACTCTGACATGGGCCGGAGGAGTGGTGACAGATGGGCAAAATTTAGCATTCAGCTTGGACGGTCTTTGAGATGGAAGTCTTGTTATCTCCAACTTGCTGCCAAGCCCTGAGCGTTACTTTACAACACACACCACTGGGAAACTCTTCAGCCTCAACCGCAAACACAGACTTGAAAGAAAGACTCCTCACAGTTGGGATTTGGAACATCTCACCCACACCAGGCTCTGCCACAATGATGAAACAGTCACCAGTGTGACTTCGAATGGGAAAAAGCATTTTGACACACCAGACTGATTTTTTTTTTAAACTTAGGACAGCGGCTTATTAGACCTGAAATTTGACATTCCTAAACCAATTCTTCTATAGTCTATTGAAGTATATCAAAATCATTAGACTTTACACCAAATCTTGCCCCAAATATCCTATAAGAATCAGCTTTCTAGACCAGCACAGACACAAAGTTGAAAGGAGTCCTCCCTGCGTATCTGCAGGGGATTGGTTCCGGCCCCGACGGATACCAAAATACACTCAAATTCCTTATTTGCACATAACCAACCCACACCATCCTATATACTTTAAATCATCTCTAGATTACTTGTAATACCTAATACAATATAAATGCTATGCAAATACTATATTGCTCATACTATATTGCTTCTGGAATAATGACCAAAAAACCCCCAATCTGTACAAGTTCAATACAGCTGCACCCACTATAGGCCTAACTACATAGCATAATACATGTCAGCAACAACATAACATTTTTTCCATATGTTTTTGTTCCTCATTTGGTCGAATCTGTGGGTGAGGAACCCACAGATATGGAGGGCCCCTTGTACCTAAAATATGTTCTCTACTCGTTATTTGTTCTTCTCTGTATCTCTGTTCATTCCAGTAACCACATCACTTTTTCTTCGGCAGCTGAGGGCCACCATGTGGCCCCTAAACCCTGGAAATCATTTATTCACACTCCATTTAGGTCTACCCTACAGAGAAGAGGGGGTCACTGAGCTCTTTAAGGATGCTGGGGCTCTCCTCACAAATGCATTTCTCAAAGCTTTGGTGAAAGGCATGTCTTCTGGACCCTTCCAGTCTGGGTGAGTAGGCCTTAAGTAACAACTCCACTCTAACACTGCAGTCTCCTTAAGACTCTGAATTCCCTCGCCTACATTAAACCAAGAGAAGCTGGGCATTTCCAAATTGTTCAGAGTAGACCACCTTTTTTGGTCCACATGTCAATCAACTGAAGAAACTCTTAGAACCCTTTATAACTCCCTGAGCGCAACATCAAATGCAGAATCTCTGCTGAGCAAGTCCAAGTCGGTAAATTCGGCTCTTTCCACCATTACCCCATATCTTTAGTAACCTTTCCACACATGTTCCCTGGCTTTCTGTTTGCATATCTTAGAAAACCCAAGTAGACTTTTTGCAGAGTAGCACCCCTCCTCACAGGTCACGCTTTGCGCCTCACTTTTAGGGGCCTGCTGGGATGTGAGTCTAGCTGTAAGTCAAGAAGCAAAGAGGCATACATAGAGTTCTCAGGTCAGTTAAGCAGCCGGCATTTGAGCTGAAAATTTGAATCCCTGAGCTCATTGTCCTTCACCACTCTGTCCAGAGACAGTAAGAGCAACCAAGAATGTCAGAGTGTTTCTCAGTTTTCCAAAAATGTTCAAAAGTATCACATACAGAATCACTTGGCCCTTTGCTTCTTAATAAGTGGTTGGTTAGGAATAGCCAGTGAGGGTATTTCACTTATGTCTATAAACAGTTCACACCCTGGACTATCCATGCTCTACCTATCACTTGAAAGGGAAGTCATTAGCATCTTTAAATCTAATCAAGTGAGAGCCAGAAGTAAGAGAACCAATTCAGAAAACACAGCCCTAAAATTCTGCTTCCTGGAACCACTCCCAATAGCTGAATCTGTTTTAGTCAGGGTTCTCCAGAGAAGCAAAACCAGTAGGAGAGTGAGAGATTGATTGATTGATTGATTGATTGATTGTAGAAACTGACTCATGCACTTATGGAGGCCCAGAAATCCTACATCTGTCATCTGCAAGCTGGAGAACCAGAGGTCAGTGGTATAATTCAGTCCAAGTCCAAAGGCCCAAGAGACAGAAAAATGATGATTTAAGTCCCATTCCAAGTTCAAAAGCCCAGGGATGGGGACTGGGTAATGGGGAAAGGGAGTGGTACTGGTGGTAAAGTCCCAGTACAAGTTTGAAGGCCCGAGAAGCAGGATTGCCAGTGTCCTCTGAGAGTGAGAGCAGACAGATGTCCCAGCATAACCAAAAAGGGCAAATTCACCCTTCCTGTGCTTTTTTTTTTTTCCAAATTCAGGCCTTCAATGCATTGCATAATGCCCACCTGCTCTAGTACAGGAGATATTTTAATTCAGTCTAATAATTTAAATGCTAATCTCTTCTAGAAACACCCTCACAGACATTCCTAGAAGTAATATTTGGCCAACTGTCTGGGTAGCCCTTAGCCCAGTAAAACTGACACATAAAATTAACCATCACATACAATATCAATCATGTTTCAACACCAATATTTTATGTATATTTCACTATGTCAGCCCAGTCTTTTATGAGTACTTTATGAATAATATATATGAGTACTATAGAAATAGCCCCTTACGTATGTCATCAGTATTTTATAGACAGATTCAAATTTCAGGAGACCCAACAATTACCTTCACCATCCTAGGTTCTCGCTGTATCCCTAGAGTCAACTCAGAGAATGCATCTTTAAAATGTCTCTTGAGCCTGCTGTATTCCTATCCAATACCCTGAAGGCTGTTCAAAAGGTCGCCGAAGTTAACTCAGAGTTCAGTGGCAACCAGCCAGTGAAAGCTGTCACGTGATGCTGGAAACTCCCAGCATCTGCTGGAGATGGCTGGATTGACATGAATCCACTACCTGCTAGAATAATCTAATTCTGCCTAAAGGTTTCCACTGACAAGGCTCTGCTCCAGGTCCCTGTCACTTTCCCTGTGGGGGAAGTCAGCTACCCAGTGACTTTCAAACACTCTCTGCAGGTGGCTTTGTAACCCATGAAGAAATTCCTGAAATGTCAACCCTAAAGGACAACTGCTCATGTCACCAAAGCAATATATCATAACCTCTGCACTTTCTGGATCTTTCAGGCAGAAGCCAGAGGTTATGAAGGACATGGTGAAATTATTCTTCCTACCTAAGAGCTGATATTTCCAAAGAGAAATACATGCGTGCTAGAAGAGTTAAGGGGACGAATTTGCACTACAATAGCTTTCGCAAAGCCTGTCCTATGAATAAAAAGCTCTCTGTTTCTAAATCTTGAAAATCTGGTAACATTCAGAGCATATGGATATTCATTTAAATAGGAAAAAAATGGTAAAGAACATCATTTTTTTTAACCCACAATTTTACAGCTGGGAGAAATTTTCTTCCACTCTTAGATGGCATAATGTGGCAATCCAAGCAACCAAGCTAAAGGTCTGTAAATCCACCACTTCTCTTCTACTACCAAATTCCAAGATTCATGAAACATCTTCTCTTACACTTCTCTGGGCTTTATGAGCAAACCAGATTTGACCTTTAAAATGGTAGAAGCATCTGAATTATGTCAACTGATTTTCCTACTGGCAGTGCCTTTAGTTCCTTATTTTATTTTTGCTTTCTAACTAACTCCGCTCGCAAAATGTGTGTGTGTGGGGGGGGGGTCTGAAATATGTATGCATTTCTAATCTTTAATATTTTAAGATATGTTTAATTAAAAACATCTGCTCCTTAAATATCGGTGTATTGCCACAACTATCTATTGCCATAAGTTTCAAAATGCTTCTTTACACACAGCTGCTGAATTGATTTCTCTAGTTCTGATTTCATTTCGCATTTCTCAATCTCTATCCTTCTAAAAAAAAAAATGCTCTTTCATACCCTAGCAGCTGTTCTAAGACATAACTCCAGTTTGGTCCAAACTCAGATCATTAAGATCAAAGATACATAAAAGAAAGCATGACTTTGGCTCAATGTTATAACTCTTAATGATACATATGCAGGGTCTTTTTTCTCAAGCTCTCAAAGGGAATCTTCTTAATGGGGTTCCATAATTACAACAGGTCCAGTGGGATGCAAATGAGAGTCGGGGCACTGTTGGAAAGTCAAGTTCAGAGTTATAAGGCCATCATTGACTCTGAATAATTGGAATGTCATTACAACCTTGAGGGAGAAGCACCTCTCTCTGGAACAAAGTCACATCTACCGATACTAAAAATGGGTATGTAATCCCAGGTCATCCATTTCCCCCTAAACCCACATTTTCTGAAAATAAAATGGGAAAAGTAATGATCACTGCCTCGCTTAGTACTTGGGATTGATATGACTAAGTCAAAAATGTGACTGCATCACGTTTTCTGAAGTCTCTATAATGCAACATGTCCATACATTTGTGTGATTATAAAAAACAGATTAGAATTATGGAAAATACTGATGTAGGCAAATCTGAATTCTGGCCCCTACTCAACCATTTACTAATGCTGCCTTGAGTAAGACGTTTTGTTCCTAGTGTATAGAGGACACATGATCTTGTGGAATTGTTTTCATTCGCTCGCCCAGTCAATTACTCGTTCATGCACTCAGCAAACACGTGATAGAACAGTCGCATTTCTAGCGTGCTGCCGATCTATGAGGATGCTGGACGTGAGATGGTTCTTCTGTGCCATACTCCTCTGCCACTAAAGAACCTCAAAGTGCTGCTCTTGACAAAAGCAAGACTCCAATAGACAGCAAATACTTTTATTTTGTCCTCATCGCTAAGTTTACTAGCTTTTTTTGTAAAATGAGGACAAACATTTTATCTAACTTGGGAATGTTTAGGAATACTTTTCTAAATCAGTAAATTACCCATTTTTATGCTGCCAGAATAATAATGACTAATACTTATTTTAAGCTTATTATGTTTAGAACACATCTGTTTATGCATCTTGCATACATTATTTTATTTAATATTCATAACACTTTACAAGTAGCATTTGTATCCCCATTTTATGGATTACTCCACAAAGGTAAATTCAGAGATTTGGTAGGTTACCCAAGTGGTAAAGGCTTGTACCTAGGCCTGTGTGCCTCTGAAGCCTTGTGTCTTTAATTCGGTTACAAAATGATTTCAACCTTTCTGCATTTCTCAGTAAAGCTTCAGTGTTCGCACACATCCATGTTAGTATTCCAAGCATAGGTATGGAAGACATAGAATAGCAGAAATGGAAGAGATTTTAGAAACCATCCAGTCCAACCTATTTGTTTACAATTAAATTGTAGGTCTTAACACTAGGCATAAAAAACACACACTGAATGAAAAACTGAGAGAAGGAACAATTAAATAGGAAAAAGGAAGTGAGGAATCTCGAATTATCCATCTTTGCATCCCTAGCACTTCACACGGTCCTTGGCAACTACTGAAAACTCAGTATATATAGCTGGTCAAATGGAGTGTATGTTTTTTAAACTAGGATCTTCGAAAAGTCAAGAGAGGCATGGGATATTTTTATTTGAGTAAGATTTACACTATATTAAAACTAAAAAATATAAACTATGATATATTTAAAATTCAATCTTGTCAGTTAATCTTTGTAATTATTTCTCTAACTTCATTTGGATGTAAGGGCTAAAGTAAGGGCTGTAGGCATTGTCTAACAGTGAAATACTATGAGATAATATTCCACGTATGCCTTACATTAACCCTACTGTCTTCATACATCATTAACCCCAAGTACAAAGCAACAAAGTGTTTAGACAACTCCTACCATGGTCACACATTTGAGAATGATGCAACAATTTTATACTCTATCCCATTAGAGATTTTAAAGATTTTTTTATTTTTTTTTTTAGAGAGAGGGGAAGGAGGGAGAGAAAGAGCAATGTATGGTTGCCTCTCACATGGCCCTCATGGGGACCTGGCCCGCAACCCAGGCATGTGCCCTGACTGGGAATCGAACCAGGACCGCTTGGTTCCCAGCCCGTACTCAATCCACTGAGCTACACCAGCCAGGCCTATCCCATTAGAGTTTTAAAAGCACAAAAGGTTGCTATTTAAGATTTTTTAATGAACAAACACTAAAACGCACTAATTTCAAAGATGTTAAATTGCGATTATAATAAACCAATGATATTTGAAATAAAAGTTAAAATTTTCTCCCCTGTAGAGTTCTGAGTTCACTGATTCTAATAACTGTGTTTCAAGACATTGAAAGGATCATTCTTTGAAAATGAACTTAACAGAAATAGAACTAAACTCTGTGGATGCTTAGAGAGTCCTCATGTGTTGCTTACCCAGATGCATGTTAGATTTTGCAGGAATTAGATTTGATATTATCTCCTTATAATGCAAAACCATGAAAACCATTTAATTAAAACTTAATTAAAATCTCCATGATGCTTGAACCCCATGGAGTCCATTTTTCAACAGCAAGCAGCAAAGAAAGCCTTCAGGACTTTTGAAAAATGGTGTGTAGAACTCACTTTTCTCAGTACCTATGACTTTCTAACAGATCTTTCAGCTTCACAATTGTTTCCCATGTGCATTGGCCTATACGGGGCAGTTTTATACTAAAACTGGTGACCATTAATTATAAATAGATATATAGGTGCAAACCAGTTACGGATGCTTGCTTCATTTCTTCTAGAGTCTTGCATATAATTTCAAAACAGATGAGAAAATTCATGTGGCATTGCCTGTCATATCTTGTAGTAACCTCCTATTAAGTATGTATTTAATGCAATTAACAAATATCAAATATGTGAAAACTCTAAGACTCTAATACAATCTTTTCCTAAAACATTCATGAAAAAATATGTGACCTCTTAATTGTCGTTATGACTGAATAATTTTGTTTATATAGAAACAGCTTCTGTAAAAAGATGTGCAGTACTAAGAACCAGTCTACATGGAGAAGATACTTGAATGTGGCCTTATTCTACAACACTTCTAAGTAGACAGGCCATTCTATGTAAATAGTCTTAACTTATATCATAAATACAAGCACTAATAAGAGAAACATTCATACCTGGCAATGAAAAAAGAAGTGACAATAGACACAACATAATGGATGAACCTCATAAAACACCGTGCTGAGGGAAAGGAGCCGGGCACAAGAGAGGGTATATTTTATGAAGCCATTTATATGATGCTGTGGAACAGGCATTACTAAGCTATGATAAAAGAACTCGGGCAATGGTTGCCTGGGTTGGGTGGAGACTCAATTCAGCGATGGTGGAAAGGAGCAGGGGAAACCCTGTGGTGACTGGGACTGTTGCGTATTTTGGAAAGGGCATGGGTTATACAGGTGTGTGCAATTTTTAAAACTCACTGAACTGTACACTTATAATCTGTGCATCTTACTGTGTGTAAATTATACTTCAAGTTCTAAACTGTAAATTAGGGCATGTGCCAGCCATAATTGATTTAATGGGGATCAGTCCTCCAAATATGATGTTGCTGTAGTGCAGAGACTTTGAAACTCCTCTTTTGGAACTGCGCCCAGACACTGCAACACATTTCTTGGGTACCAACGGCAGCAGACCTCCTGAGGGCGAAACTACCGTTCAGAAACATCCAGCATCACTCGGGGTCAAGTTTGTTCATTGTAAATGATCAAACAGGAAGAGAATCTTTTTGCATGTCAGGCTGGAGTAGCAACTAATTTAATGAGCTTTTTTTTCTTACAAATGGATTACTCACACATAAACACAATTACTCACAGCTGATTAAAATGGTGAAATTCAGTTGAAGCATTCTAAATACTTTTGGTTAAATGTGGAGTCCCTGAAATAAGTGCCAAAGCTTCCCTAAATCACTACTTTAAAGGAAGCAACTTTAATCTCATTCAGAAGGAATGGCAGAGTGTAATTGTTCTGATAAGTTAATTGTACCTATTTTGTGATGCACTACATTAGGAAAAAAATCTCATATTTTATTCATTATATGATGTCTGAAACACATAGATATTCTCAGATGAAATATTAATTGCAGATATGCTTACATTTAATCCCTACTAACAGGGAAGAGATCTCCTCCCTTTATTGAATTTTATTTATCATGCGATAGGTATAACACAGTAATCAGATTTGCCCGCTCGGTCTTCCCCAATAAGACTGCAACGGGATTGAATGCATCTTTAACTCACCATATGAGATGGTAGTACCTCTATCATGCTCTCACTTCATTCCATCATTCTCATGGATAGCATACATGTTCATAATACACAACACATGTTAAGAAAATAAAAGAAGCTTCTACCAGAATGACAATAGTCCAGCCCTGGAAAAGAACTGGGTATTTAAGTTTAAGCAGGTTACACACAACAATAAATTCTTTGGCTAAGTAGGTCTAAGAAACCTAAGTCTACCATCGCATCATCACCTTCTTTTTGGCCAGGAAAAAAGAAATCCCAAATTGAAAAAGCTAGTTTTGTAGACTAAGCAATATATTTGAAATTCCAGTCCTTTATCGGGTGCAGTGAAACTATCATAAATATGAAAGGTTCAAACTACAATGTCCTCCCAAGTCCTTGCCATTCTGTAATAACATTTTTCTATGGATCTGTTTGATGTAAGTGAGACAGTCACCAGAAACCAATTAAACTGCCAGAGTGACAGTCTTAAGTTAGTGACACAGGACGTGAGCAAATAAGTAAATGAAACGTCGATGCACAATCTTGATTTCACCCTTCAGAAAAATCACAGCTTTCTGCACAGATAACTTCTAGGGATTTCAAAAGAAGTTAAGGTTAATTCTGTTAAGTAAAGTGTTATATCCGTTATTTTGAATTTATGTAGCATTTTGCAATCATTAAGCACATTATGAAGTTTTATTAGATGTTAATCAGCCATGTTTCCTGGAGCACAGGGCATTTCAGAGATTAGTACAATGGTTGTCAAAAGTCCCTACCTAAGAATACCGAAGCACTAAGTACCGATGTAAAGATCTGAATTCCGAATTGTTGGCCTGCACCTGTCCATTCCCGTTGAAGTTTTATTTTCAAAAAGAGTTCTATACTCCAAGTTGTTCATCTCGCAGTACCTGCAGATGATCCTGCTCATACTTCTATAGAAAGCCATCTCAGAAAAAGGAAATTTATGCTATTTTTACAACCTTTCAGGAGGAGTCTGCAAACTGCCTTAATAATTCATTCTAAAATGTAACCACTGTCATCGTCTGGAAATTATCTTTTATGTTGAACATAAATTATGTCACCCAACAGCCTCCTGGAGTTAAACAATCCCAGACTGTTTTTTCCTCCAGGTTTTCTTTTCTAATACCTCCTGTATTAGCATTCCATTTTAATCTTTGTGATTGCTCTTCAAGGTTTTTAAGCCCACTTAAGACCAGATTCCATATTCTAATGAGTACCTCTCCCAGGGTTGGCAACGTGCAAACCACAGACCAAATCTGCCAGTTTTTATAAAGTTTAATTAAAACACAGTCATGATCACTCATTTATGTACTTATGTGTTGTTTAAGGTGGCTTACGTGCTTGCAACAGAAACCGTGTGGCCTAAAATATATATATATATATATATATGTATGTATGTATATATATATATATATATACATATATATATATATATATATATATATATATATATATATATATTTCTAAAAACTGGCCCTTTACAGAAAAATGTGTAGATCTCGGACCTAGTCAATGAAGTTGTTTAAAATGCACAATTACTCAGCTTTTAGCGTGTCATGTAAGATGTGCACTACAAGCTGGTGATCAGCTCCCAGCATTGGCTCCAAACTGAGGAGCGCTTTTCAGTGGAGTGTCTACCTTTCTCCATAACCAGGGCACACACAGGGACATAGAGTGCTTCAGTGTTCTCTCAGGAACAGCACACTGAGGCCATGTGTTCCTAACACTGTGCTACCTCCCTGTATGTTCCTTTTCCCAGGAGAAAAGTGTATGGTTATTATATGAGGACACCACATCCAATGCTACCATGGGCAGGAAAACCATGCACATGAGTGGAGCAGGCTGGGGTGAGACTATAGAGCATGGTAGACACTGGGAGAGCCTAAGGGCACATGTCTGCCCAAACATGTTAGCACTGATTTGCTCCAAATGCCTGCTGTGCCATAACAGGGGCACACAGTACACAGGTCTTTGGATTTTTCAAGGGAAAACAAAAATCAGGATTCAGATTTCTAAATACACTGTAATAACCCAAAACCCTTATCCCTGCCCTCCTAGGTTGCAAAAATATTTAAGATATACAGTACTTATCAAACAAGATATGTCTAATGAGGAGACAATTTTAATTAAAACTGTTATTTTAGAAAAGAAGAAAGTAAAGCTTAAGAAGTTTAATTTAGTGGTCTAAGGTTTCATTGAGTATGGCTGGTCTAGGGCTCTGATTCTAGGCTAGTGCTGCTTTCAACAGATCACTCCACAGACACTTCTTGATTTGGAGGGACTCAAGGGACCCACTGAGAATCTGATAAAAGCGATGGGCCATGTGAGAGAAAAATACACAAAAGCATAAACACAAAAATTGGCTTGTACTTTAAAAGGTTTTATATACACATGAAGCTTATCCTTGCACGTCCCCTCCTCAGGGGACCATGGATGGCAGGTAGAATATTATTTGATTCTTCAATACAAAGATCCATAATCCTCCAATTGTTTTACATAAAAACAATTGAAAGTCCTTATAACATTCTACATAAGTTTCATTCACTGTTTCCATCCAGTTATCTGACCGTTATGTCACCTCATCATGCAAGAGGAAATTTTGCAGACAGAACAAGTTCCTTGTTATGATTTTAGTGATCACAACTTTTGTTCAAATAAATTATGATCTCTTTGAGAATAAAAATTATCTAACTCCAATCATTCTAAAGGACACGGAGAAACATTCCCCCCTCGTTGGGCACACTGAGATGCACTTATTTTCAAAGCAACTCCCTACCCAGCTCTCTCTGGGCAAAGCAAGTGCCTCTCCCTTACTGACATTAATGCCTCATTTGGGGGTTCCTTTGCTAATGTCTCTCTGACGGCACTGTGAGCCTTTCGAAGATGGACAGTCATTTATGCATCTCTGGGCACGAAGCCTGTCCTATAATAAACACCCTATTAATGATGGAGGACTTAACATAGTCCTCCCATGAGATTTTTACCAGGTTTGGATTAAGTTGAGGTTTTCATTAAAAATACCCCATTAACAAATAGTCAAAATAAGAGTAGTATTTTGGCATTTTCTCTTTTGTCTCTTTTATAACTTCTGATTTTTTATAAAGGAAGTAAGAGGTGAAGGATGATAAAATCTCGATGGAAGGAGAGCAGGGAATTAGTGTAAAAGGGAGACTGGCTGTGTACCATTCGGGGTGTCAGTCGGGACAAAATTTATCCTGGAAGAAAATGTGTGTTACTATTCTTCTTGCCCAAAGTTTCCCAACTTTCCTCCAAATGGCAAATGGACAGGAAACATACAAATAACTTTGTCTGAACATTATTTCATAAAAGGGACCCACTCATGTACTTACTCCAAATTTCACATATTATCTTACACTGAGTAAAATAAAATATACATAATTATTGAAAAGAAGAAGTCAAATAAAATGTAGATAAAATTAGAACTATATTGTTCAATTCGGTATCTTTGGTGTGAGAATAATAGAACCCAACTTTATACATTTCTCTGAACTGACTTCTTAGAAAAGTTTGTTTTATAGGCAGTTTTACAAAAGATTAAGGGTGAGCATTTTAGAGGAAACCATGCAGTAATATTGGGTAATTCAATTCAGATATTAAGCATCTTTGTCACACAAAGTCCTGTGTTGTAAGGAATACAAACATAGTGTCTTCCTACCTAGGAGAGGCAGAGAAGTACAGAAACCCCCAGGAGTCACCCTAAAAGGGTCAACACTGTACAAATCTGGGATAATTTGAACATCAAAATAAATAAATGAGGGTAAACAATTATAACATATTCAGTAAGTATCTATTAGCCCACATGGTACAAGTAAGTAACCAAGCAAACCAACCAACAAACTTCTTCCATACAATAGAAATCCAAATAAGAACTGTAGGGAAAAATGATTAAATTGGAAAAATCAGTAATTGGCAGGAATTATCAATAGATGCTAAAAAGCAGTGGTAAAACCTGACAGACACCATCTTGAGCAAGTGGTCAAAGCTAACATCACCAAAATATGAGTTCTCTCCCGTGCCTCCTGAGGTGAGGCTTTGAGAATACATCATTTTTGTTATGTCCTGCCAAATGCGTATAGCTTAGATCGATCCTTAAGGAAATCTATCAGCCAAACACAAAACGGGGGGACATTGTACAAAATAAGGACCTATATTATTCAAAAGTATCAATATCTTAAAGTCCAATGAAATACCTTCTTTCCATATTAATGAGGAAATGGTTCATATTACAAAGACCAAAGAGATACAACAACAAAATACAACACAGGATCTGAAGCTTTCTTTTGCTCTACAGGATGTTGGGACAATCGGTGAAATCTAATGAGACCTAATATTATGGTCTTGTATCCATGATAATTTCCTGATTTTGAAAATCACCCTGTGGTTATGCAAAGAGTTTATTTGTTCTTAAGAAATGCCTGCTGAAGGGTTGAGGGGCATCAGGCCTGTAACTGATGTACATACAGGAATGTGTACAGGCACGCGTCTGCCTAATCAGTGGCCCCCCTGGAACCTAACTTGATTTTGAGTAAGGAAAACATACAATGCTTTTTTCTATCTACCCTACTTCCTTTTTTAAAGTAATTTAGGAACACTGGTCAAGGAAAAATAAGAGCATTTCAAGTAAAATTCAAAACAACAATTTTGGTTCTTCAGTACTCAAGATAATCCTGGGGTATTATAGGCAGAAAGTAAACTTGGTCTGTACCAGACCTTCTTTAATTTTCATTCTAACCCACAACTTCTTTTCCACCAAAGCAAAATCACTACATGGATAGATACAAATATATGGATATTTGAAACTAATTTACAAAAGAAAGAGTCCTTAGCTTCTCACTGTATCAGTCAATTCCAAAAACGCAAAGCAACAAACAAAAAAATATAAAAAGTTGCCTATATTAGTCATTTGGCCATCATCCCGCATCCTTTCCCTGCCCCCTTTTCCTACGAAAACTGTGGTCTCTCTTCGGGGGAAATTTTCCACTTGGCACAGTCTGGGCAGTGGGACCTGCCTCACTGTGGCCGCCCACCAAGGAAGAGGAGGGGCGACTTTTTCATTACTCACTATCAGCCACTTGCTTCCAGCAGGTTGAATCATAAGAAGACTTCTGGAGGCCAGATACTTTGCCATGCACAAACCAGACTTCTGCTATGGACTGTACTGTGCCCCCCCCACACACACACAAGCCTTCCAGGGACATCCTTGGGGCTTAAAATAACCAGCCAGTTTCTGTTGATTGGAACCAAGAACCCTAACTGACAAAAAGTTATTAGAATTTCTAAAATCTCAACTTTAAAAAAGTTACCGTTAGCTCTCCTAATAGGAAGCCCGGATGGGTCTGTTTACACGTGAGCCAATCTCTCAGGGGCACTTGCAAGTGTGGAGAGAAGATTGGCTTCACATTTGGGCATGGCCTCTCTGGCTATTTAGAGATAGGCTTCCATGCAGATTAATTCCTATAAGAAGCAATTAAAGCTCAATTCTTTTGATGTGCTGGAAGTTGAGATAAAGATGAAAAACTGCCCGACTCTCACTAAATTTGCTAAAATATTTTAATTGAACATGTAGCTGCTTCCAGAGATTGTCCACCTGGTCCAGGCCCTCTTTACCTGGGAAAGTGCAATCACTGTTGGCAACCCGCATCCTATCTCTAAAATGCCATTCTCCAACACTCCCGCCGAAAATAAAGTTTCTTCCTCTAGGGGCTATTTTCTGCCACGAAGGGACGTCTTTGTTTTCACAAAAGCAAATGGATTTCACACTTAAAATTTTTAGTGAGCTTTTCTTTATAAATGTAGGATGAAGAGTAATTGAAAATGCTGTTAATTAAAAGGAAAGTTATCATTTGCCCTTTAGCTGCAAATAATATTAAAGCACCTCCAGTAACAAAGTGTAGTAATAACTAGTCTGTTGTGACGGTCAAGTAGGAGCATCACATCAGTGGGACGATATTCCTAACAAAGGTCCAAAGGCATTGATTCTAAGTGGATCACACAAGCTCCTGTTCACGTTCAGTTGTGCAAATAGAGCTGTTTCTGTAACCATGATCCAAATCTATGTATGTCGTAAACCTTTCTAGGGTTGTTTCATGATAATTATGTTGTGAGACAAATTGTTCTCCATACCCATCTATACACATTTAAGGAGTTCGCAATTTTTAAAGAATTTATACTGTAGTGATTTGCTTTTCCAAAATGTTAATCTAAGTAAATCAATCCCTGTATACTCTTTTTTATTTTATTTTATTTTTAGACAGAAGGGAAGAGAGGGAGAAAGAGAGGGAGAGAAACATCAATGTGTGGTTGCCTCCCACATGGCCTCCACTGGGGACCTGGCCTGCAACCCAGGCATGTGCCCTGACTGGGAATCGAACCAGCAACACTTTGGTTTGCAGCCTGCACTCAATCCACTGAACTACACCAGCCAGGGCCCCTGTATACTCTTTTGATGATTCACCACTGCCCGCAGAATACATTTAGCATCTTGATATGATATTCCAGTATCCTGATAACCTGCTTATTTTTAACCTGCTAATGTTCTCCCACCATGCCCTATCCTACATTCTTACAGCCCTTCACTCCTCAAGTTTCACACACTGCTCTCCCACTTCTCAGCACTATTGCATACTCTCTGGCTGCTCCCTGCATGCTTCTTGATTCTCTCTGTCAAGATCTACATATGAGTTAAGACCTAACTCTGTGTCAAATGTTCCAGGAGCACAGAGGAGAATCAAGTTAAATGATGGAAGTGAAAATTTATTACAGCAGGCAGGAAATAAATGAGTGGTTATCATTTAACATGTGCTACACATTGCAGCACTGTTCTGGGTTGAGAATATGACTTTGAAGAAAGGCAACAAAATCCCTGACTTCATAGAGCTTGTACTCTAGTAAGTGATGGCATAAAACATAAAATAAATAAGTGATATAGAGTCAGTGGTAAGTACCAGTGAGAAAAAAAAAGTTAAAGTAGGGTAAGGAGGATGAGTTTGCCAAGAAAACAGTTGTAATTTTAAAGATAGTCAAGACACCCTCCTGGGTGGGAAGGAGCCATTAGATAGGGGGAGCCCATCACATACAAATTTAGAAACTGAAGAATAGAGAGGTGACAGGGACCCAGAGAGAGTCAGAGCTCAGCCTGAGGCAGGAACATGCCGGGCATATGTGAGGAGCCGCGAGGAGGCCAGTGCGGCTGGAGAGCCCACAGGGAAGAGTAGAAGTCAGAGGAGATGAGTTCAGAGAGATAACAGGGTGGCAGGGGCAGATCACACACATTCTTACCTGTAGGGCAGCAGGCTGCAGCTACGCGGCTGCCAGGGTCACTCTGACTACTCTGGAAGAAGGAAGGACAGCAGACGGGAGGCAGAGCCAGTGAGGGGCCACTACAATGGTCAAGGCAAAAGATGATGTTGGTGTGGATGAGGGTTGCAGTGGAGGACGTGCAAAGTGATAGGTGCTGGACATAATTTGAACACAGAATCAAAATGATCTTTTGAAAGATCAGGCATGGAATGTAAAAGAAAGAGAGATGACAAGGATGACATTCAGATGTCATCCAGACTGAGCAACCAGAACTTGCACCATTAAGGAGAAGGGGAAGCCCTCGGGAGTAGTAAGTTCGGGAGGAAGATGAGTAGCTTAGTTTGGCTATGTCCAGTCCTCTTTAGAAAATCAGGGGTACGGGAAATCATCATTGAAGACTATTTCAGTTTTTAATTGTTGGGGGACTAAGAAAACACTAAAAGCATATATTTCCTATCTTCAAAGAGCTTATAAGATGTGTGCCATCATTCCCACAGTATCAACAGGAGACAAACTATGTTAGAATTATTCAAGACTAAAATTAAGGTCTAGCACTAAATAAATAAAGCACTAAGTTGGATATCAAAAATATAAGAAAATAAGTTTTAGAGATGTCTGGGAAGGAAAAATACCACTAACTTCTAGCTCATGATACAAACCTTTTTAGTTAGCTCTTCCACTTACATACATTAAAAGAAGAATTTCAGACTTTAACAAATCATTAAGCCCTGGCCATAGCGGCTCAGTGAATTGGAGCATCCTCCTATAAACCAAAAGGTTTGCAGGTTCAATCCCTAGTGAGGGCACATGGCTAGGTTGCAGGTTGGGTCCTCAGTTGGGGCATATGCAGAAGGCACGTTTCTCTCTCACATCTCTGTCTCTCTCTGTCTCTGTCTCTCTCTCTCCCTCTCCCTCTCCATTCCTCTCTCTCTAAAAGCAATGCAAAAAAATGTCCTTGGGTGAGGATAAAAATATTTTTTTCAATTATGAAGACTCCAATAGAAAATATGATTCAAGTCTGCTCAGAAAAACTTTCTTTGACAAATCTAATATAATGTCATAGAGTAATATGATGCCCATGGGGCCAGAAAGGGAGCCCAGAGACCTTTTTCTAGAACACACTGTACTGTAGGTGAGGAATAAATGTCAGAATTCGGGTGTAAATACCGTCCTGCAGATTCTATACTTATTTTTGCCCCCCAGGTGACTCATACTGAGATTCAAGATGGACTCCTTGGAGAACTCGGTCTACTTGGCTGTCGGAGCCAGACCTTACAATTATGTATTTGAAATGCCCTCTGTCATGTTTCACAGTGGCAACTTATCATAAATATGATATTTTCTGCTCTTTTCAAACCTCTAAGTTTTAAGTTCTTTTTTTAAATTTTAAGCATATTTTATTCTTAAACATTTAAATTTAAAAATAGTTACACGTAAAGATTTTAGGGAGTACGAACTAAAACTGCTTGCCATTGTGTACACAGGGCCCTGCCTTGTAAATGCTGGCAGTGCAGACAATCATAAAATGTGGAAACTAGTTGACCGTATCAGGAACCATCATTTTTACTAAAGTTTGACCTTATAAACCCTCAAACTTCAATGGATTTTACCATGTAGATCACATCATAGATAAGCTGTTTTCTCCTTTATTATTTTCACCTTCTTAACCCATTTATCATCAAATTTCAGTCTGAGGTCTATGAGGAGGAAAAAATGGCTAAGTGCATAAAAATATTCTGATTTGTAGCCTCTTTAAATAGGAGTACAAATGTGCTTCTTCAATTGAAATCGACTGCTACCACTCCCTTCTCTCGCATCAACACAGGCACACACGAGCACACACACATGTGCACACACGAGCACACACACATGTGCACACACATGCACACTCAGAAGCAGATACACCTCTTAGCAGGTGGAATGGATCAGGAAGCAGGTGGGAAAGACTTCCTCTGCATCTGCTGAAACTTCACCACAACCAATAAAAAATTAAAATATGTATCCCCCAGGACTGAAAGGCAGAATTAAGGCTGGAGAGACATCATTATTAATGCAAGAAGTAAAGCACAAAGCCAGTATGAGGTGGGTTCTTTTTAATACGAAATGACAGATCCTATAACCTCTGGACCATGAGTCTGTATGTCTGATATAGATCATTTCTTCAAAATTAAGAACACCAAATTGGTGTGGGATGGCAGTAAACTGGGGTCGAAAATTAGGCTTCCTGTTTTCCTCTAAATCATTTCTGCAATGTTCTGATCATATTTTCACCCACTGACCCTTATCTGGGTATTAATGGGTTTTTTTGACAATTGTGTATAAAGGAGGCAAACGCAGCACCCATCGTCTGACTTATAAATATTGTCTTTTCAAACTCTGCCAGCCTTCTAAGCTTGCAAACAGCACAAGATTACTGTGAATGAAAACAGATTCAGGTCAGCAACCCTGAATATAAAAGCCCCACTTGCAATATATTTGTAATAGTGAGAAAAGCAATTGTCCATGAATTCTTGGTGAACCAAAAGCAATTAGATTTACAAAAAAAAGGAAACAGAATTACGTTTCCCATAAAAAAAAAAACCAGAACAGACACTCTTCCCATTACTGAAATATATCAGAACTGATAGTGTTTGTATCAGAATATTCCAAACTTGTTAAAAATAAACAGCATCATTTTTATTCAAGGTAACTAAGAAATAAAGTTTGTGTTCCCAACTTTGTTGATACTGTGATTGCGGCTTATAGGAATGCATTTAGGAGGTGAATTCAAAGTCTGTCAGACAAGGTAGGTTTAAATCTCTCAACCAAATGAAATCTAATACTGTTCCTTTAATGCAAGCTGGGACAGAGTGTAACAGTTTAATCAACCCCCAACAGCTAATGGATAGATGAGAGCAGACAGGAGAAGCAGAGTTGCCTGGCACGGAGAAGACACAGAAAAAAAAAAAAAACCCTGAATAATAATATCTTGTGTTAGAGAGAATGCTTTTCTTCAAGGCTTGCAAAACACTTCAAATGACTTCACTAATTAACCCTTGGAACGTTTTATGGAGGGTTAGCTGGGGCGGGGAGTGAGGGCTTATTTCCTATTATATAGAAGAAAACAGGAAGAGTAAATCCCAGCTTGCTCAAGGTCATACAGACTAGAAAGCCAAGAACGGAACTCGGACTTCTGGGTTTTATCTCCTGCATTCAAACTGTACCAGACCTGTGCGTTCCCATGTTCTATAGGTAAGAGCTGGAAGATGAGGATTAAAATATATACACAAAAAACAAATAAATTCATCCACGTGGGCTTAAGAGGGCTTTTTTTTTAACTTTTAAAGCATACTTTTCAAAAAAAGCAAGTCTTTTATTTTAATTATTCTTTTGACGTATTAGTCAACACAATGCAGGACAAATTCTCTCAAGATTTTTAAACCTCAATCTCATACCTAAGCTACATGCAAAGGGAGCCACGATTTAGTCAGCTAATGTTATTACACTTTTAAAAATGTATTTATTGAATCACACAAAGAAATTAAGAAAATGATTACCAATTATCTTGGCAAGGATTCCTTAATTAATTGCCAGCACTAATACCATGTTATCTTCCCCATTATTAAAACAATGTGACTTCTATTAAAAACTATTCATTAAAGATTCATTCATTCCTTATTGCCTCCTGCTGCTTCATATCTTATGTAGCTAAAGGGCTGCTTCCAGAGTGTGAGGTACTGCTGTGCGGAGAAGCGGCGCCAACTATAGAATTTCTGTTGAGAGATGTCATGCTTCTTAATGCTTTGTCTAGAGTATCACAAGAATACTACTTAGGAAAGTAAACAGAGCTAATGTTTGGCAGTCTGGGTGTGTGTGTGTGTGTGTGTGTGTGTGCATGAGCACTAAACATCTAAGATGTTAGTATTTCCTACAAGTACCCCATGATCTTAGAACATACTAAGCACAAGAACTACCTTTCTTATGGGAGAGTAAGCTGACAACCAAGGGCGTATGAGAATGAGGACATTGTTATGCCTCCCAAAGGTAATTTGCCTGTATGCCTCTTATACGTTTAGAGCAATGGTTCTCAATGAGGGGCATTTTGATCCCTCACTTGTGCTCCCTCATTTGAAGACAGTTTTTGGTCTTTATCATACAGCGGGTGTTGCTGGCATTCAGTGCCTAGGTCTCAGGGGTGCTGTTAAGCATCCTCAATGCAGAGGACAGCCCCCCCCAAATAATTATCTGACCCAAAATGTCGATTTAGTGCTGCTGTTGAGAAACCTTGGCTTAGAGGGAAAATATTGAATTTCTGCTACCAGTAGCCACTACTGCTCTTAGCCAGCTCAGTCACAGCTGTGAGAAAATTTAGGCTGGTAGTTAGATAATGCCACTGAGATCATTAGAACCTAAGGATTCTTTTCTATATTTCTCCCCATAAATGAGCCAAAGAAGGGATGGAGTAATTGGCTAATTTAGGATTACTGTAATTGCCACTTAGTGCCCCACCCTCATCCTCTCCCCCAACCTACCCCTTATGTTAAGAATGGCTTACATTTTATTAAGTTACAAAAGATAAAATCCTGTGTCTCTGACATATTTGAATTGAAGCCAAGGAGACAAAACCAAACCTTAGGCTGCAACCTCCCTTGGGAAATCTTTGTTCATTTTAATACTTGTTCAGTCGGCTGTCTGCCTGAATGACAAGGTTTTTATCTCTAATGTGACTGGCTTTGAAGGCTGCTTGTGTTATCCATTCCTCAGCAATGCTGCTGAAACCACAAAGTTGCAAACTGATAATTAAATTTAGCTGCCTTTACTATAAATTCAATCATATCAACATTAGCAGCAATCTTAGTGGTTGTTGGGTTTCTTTCTCCATTTCTAGATAACATAATTAACTTCGCTAGTCTTCTTAGATCAAACACAACTCAGAGCTGACGAATACAATGAATTAAACTACGGTAAGTACAATTCATGTAAAGGAATGCAGTGAGAGCATTACCATACTGGTGCATCGCTTACTTAGCTGCCCATTTGACCTCATACACATTAATATTATGTTCAACCTATAGGTATAGTTTCATATTTCACTTGCAAAAGCTCATGTTAACTGACAATTTAGCTCATGAAAAATTAACTCCAGAACATGCAAACCAGACACAGTCACAATGCAAAAGTTAACCTGTCAGATGTTGGAATGTTTGACAATATCAAATGCTTTCACATCATTTGAAGTAATAGCGCAAAATAAATATGTTCTAAATGACTTTAAAATAACCTGTCAAAGTTCAGCTATTTCAAAGCCAACTGATTTTTAAATCATGATGATACCATAGTCATACTTAGCCCAAAATACACATTTACTATAAACCATTTAACTAGTATTTGACATTATTAGCATGGAAGAACATTTTCTGTACTAAATAACCTGTTTACTTGAACAGAAGCAGTCGGGTTTTTTTACAGGCTACAAGTTTTAAAATAAAATTAAAAATATTACTACAACCTGTTTTAAGCACCGAGACTGCATCAATGTGTTATTGCTGCCATGGCAAGTTACTACACACTCAGAGGCTTAACACAACTCGAATGTACCTACAGTTCTGGAGGTCAGAGGTCACGTACAGGTCCCACTGGGCTACAGCGAAGCTGTCAGCAGGGCAGGGTGCCTTCTGAGGCTCTAGAGAATTGGTTCCTTTGCTTTTTTTCACTTCTGGAGGCCATCTGCTTACCTTGGCTGGTGGCCTCTTCTTCCATTTTCAAAGCCAGCAGCACAGCAGTTTTGTTATTTTCTCTGACCGCACCTGGGAAAAGTTCTTCACTTGTAAAGATTCGTGTGATAGATCACACACACATAAATAATCTCCCCACGTCAAAGTCCTGAACTGTCATCACAACTGCACAGTCCCTTTGGCCACGTGAGGTAACATGTCTGCGGGCTCTGGGGGCGTGGCCTTCAGGGAGCCGGCGCTCTGCGTACCATGGTGACTGCTCACTGAACTTTTACATCAAACTCATTGTCAAATCAAAGAATAAAAGTGCCTTTCCTGGGAAACACTGGCGATGATATTTAAAGTACTAATAGCATAACTGAAAATAATTTACTGTCACAGAAGAAAGGGACGGAGAGAAACTGTAATAAACCTCCTTTTGATCGGGAACCCCATGGGACTGTTGCACATTCTTCTGCCATCATCGGTATCGTGAGTCCTAAGACTGAGCAACATAAACAGAATGTCGGAGGTCTCAGAATGACTGATGACAAACTTCACATCCAATAACCACCCTCCAAACTATTAGGGGGTATCCTATGATTCATATGCTAATTTTCATACTTCTCCACCCATGAAATATCTATGGTTTATTATTTGTTATACATTGTCAAGGTAAGTTAAAATGATGCTTTCTTAACTGACATTCAGGGGTCGGCCTCCTCTGGACACAGGACCCTTTGGTATGAGTATCAGGCTTTGCTACACCAGTTAAAATGTTTCTCCTTCCCAGTTCCCAAAGAGCTTTCTGCATAGCCTAAGGACACAGACAACCATGGGGTAATGGCCAGGGTGGGGCAGTGGCTGGGTGGCTGGGGGGAAATAGGGGGGAAATGGAGAACATCTGTAATAGTGTCAACAAAATAAGCACTAGGCAATGAACTATCAGCCATTTGCTTAAAAACAATATACACTCACAATAATGAAGAATCATGCAAATACAAACGGTAAGGGGCTCACTCTCTGGACAAATATTCTGAGTGCTTCCTCTGTGTGAGGGGCCATGCAAGGCACTGAGATGTCAACATTGAACAAAGCAGACACAAATCTTATCCATAAAGAAGTTTCCATTCTGGTGGGACACGCAGTCAAAACCGATATGCAGTGCCATAGACAAGGCTAACAGCTAAGGAGACAAATGAAGTTGAGTGGAACACAGGAAGTGCAAGCAGTGGCAGGAATGGGAGGTGACGTTTTAGATAGGAAGGGCAGGCAAGCCTCCCAGAGAAGATGACAGTGTTCGGTGTGGACTGACAACTTCACCTCATTAAGCAGAACTGGCATAGGAAAACACTTCCGCTTGGATCTCCTCTGATTCCTATTCTTCTAGCAACAATTTGGTCAGGTCTCACCTGCTGGTGGTCTTCTGAATCCAATGTTGGAACAAGTCCTGTTTCATTTTGGCTCATTCACATCTGGGTCATTTGCATCCCCAGAAATGCAAACACCAGAATGCTAACACTTGTCCCTCATTATTAATAGTTTTCCAACGCTTAGGCTTTAAAGTCCACCCTGTCTCAACCACAGTGGTTATTTCTATAGCTACTTGCCAGAACTTGGATACATGCAAGCACACACATTTTAAGGAAGCACAACTCTCCTCTACTGCATGCACTTTAGAATACCCGCAGTCTTCCCCATTTCCTTTCCTGGCCTTGGGACAGCTGTGTTTGAACAACCTGGCACGCTGCATGTTCACTCTAAATCGTAAGAAGAGCTACCATTTCTGCATGGCAGCACATGGTAATAGTTGGTGCTCTGTAAATACTTATTGACTACTTGGCTTCTCCTGTACTAGGTGTTTTGCATATAGCATAATCCTCATTTTAACCTTTCAAGGTGGGACTTAGAGTTCCCATTCTATATTCAATGAAAGAGGCTGAGAAAAGTTAAATCATTTCCCTAAGGTTATATGGCTGATAATCATAGAGACAAGAACTCTGCCAATCTCTGGGGACCCCTGCCCAGCAGGATGTATCTGTGGTTGGTGGCTTCACTTGTCTCCCATCCCCACTCCCAGTTCACCACTACAATCCAAGGATTATCGCAGTCTTTACTTGGTCACAGAATAGCTATAGGATAAATCATGCCCTCCTGTCTTCCTGGTGTTTTCTGTGTGTGTGCATGTGTGTGTGCTCCAACTGATAATCTACACTACATTTGGATGTTAAAATGGTAGCACATTAAGATAAAACTTAGGGAATTTGTAATTCTGTGAGAATGAAATGATTTTAAGTTAAAAAAGATTTTTAAATAGCTAAGCTCTAAACTTTCATACTCTGAATGTAATTTTTAATCAGAAATACTTCTAGAATATACTATGAAGTTTGCCTTATCTATAAGACAGTGAGTGGACATTAAATAATATCCTCATTGGATCATCACGGAACCATTATTTCTTATGTTCAGTATATTCACGAATATATAGATGCTCATATAGTTTGTCTTATGAAGATAACAAGGTCTAGAAAAAGTCCACTCAGTCAGGTGACTCTATGATTGACTTGTCCCTTTCACAAAGAAGCAAATGAAAAATGTACCTGGACTATCGACATTGCAGCACAGCTCCCTGTCTGCCAAATCAGTGCTGATGGCAATGATGATGATGATGATAATGATGATGATGTTGACGATGAGGACAATGATGATGATGATATGCATTCGGTGCTTGCTATATGTCAGAAACAGTATCAAGTAATTTATACAGATTTTTCTTATTTAACCAAGTCAATAATCCTAACAAGTAAAAATTGTTTCTCTTTTTACATGCTACAGATGAAGAAACTAAGGTACAGAGAGAGTAAATAACTCTTCCCAAGTCACCAACTAGAAATCTGCAGAACTCACTGAACGGTCTTATAGTTGATTTCAGGATCCAGCTTTAACCATTGCACTCTGCAGACTCCAGTTAAAGAATGAAGCAGTCTCTATATGGGATTCTCAGTTTCTGGAAAGTATACCTTCTGCTCACCACCATTCAGAGTAGCAAAGAACATTAACTAACATTGATTAGCTAATGAAGCTCGTCAAAGACAAGGCCTCTGGGCCTTGTATTCACGTGAACAAAAAACATAGTGTAAAGGGGAAGAGCTTGGACTCTGGAGCCAGCTCGCCTTTGAATCCAGGCTTTCCCTCTTACCAGCTGTGTGATCTTTAGAAGATTATACAACTACTCTGTGCTTCAGCTTCAGGAAGTGATATTGAGTCTTCACCTCATATATAGTGCAAGGACTAAATATGCAGTTTACATACATAATGCTTTAAACAGTGCCTGGCAAATATAAAGAGCTCAGTAAATGAGTTATTCATGTTTCACCTGCACTAATAAGTGAGAAAACACTCTGTCATTCCAAAACATGTGGTAATATTGTAGGATAGGTTTTCCATCAAATTCAGCCACTGAAAAATTCTTCAGACCAGAAGAAAATCAGAGCACACCTTAACTGGGATTTCAGGAAGCTCAGACTAGAGTTAAACAACCTGAGATCACATCTCAACTCTGTCACTAACCTGAGTCATAGCTGGCACTAACATGTGCCAGAAGGGCTGAGAATTCCTGTGGACTTTCCCCTTGCCTGGGGCACATGTCTATCTGGAAACTAGTAAATTGCTTAGAGAACCCCACAAATCAGCATGCATCTCTGTTGATTAATCTATTCTCAGCATTCTGTAATAATATGCCCATTGTTCAGAACAGTTAAATATATACTCTAGATCATTTCATTTTTGGTACTAAAACTTTTACTTGAACTATTTATAAAAACTACCAAAATTGGTCATATGATTTTCCAAGTTATACGAAATGGAAAGATACAGTCACAAATAGACCATGAACTTTTCAGGGTCAAGTATATACTGTCATGAAAGCAAAGAAATGTAAGACATGATCTCAGGCTTAAAGAGTTTACGTCTAGTTGGAAGGACAAGACACAGACCACAAATAAACTACTGACCACAGGAAGGAGAAGTGCCAAATAACTGACAGACAGTAAAATGCTATAGGATTTGAGAGGACAGAAAAATAATGGTGAGTTGGTGAGTCAGAAAAACTGGCACTAAAGCCTGAAAAGCTGACAACTTATAAACTTGAACTTGTTCTCTAATTCCAAACTGCAGTTTCCTTTCAATGTGCTGATTCCTGTTGACTTGTGGAATTCTGTGTTCAGAAGGATCCTGAAGCCAAATGTGGGTTCAATAGGAAAGAATCCTATAATTGATATTAACATCTGCTGTAGGGACAGGAAGCAGAAATGAAAGCCCAATTCTGACCCTTTTTCACCAACTCTGCTTTCTTTCCACACTTTTGACCCCCACTCCTATTCTTACTCCTCCTCTGGAGCCACTGTCTACTGACATTTCCCTTTCCTCTCTTCTTCCTCTTTTCTCAAATTCATTTATTTTTTTCCATTTTTACAGCAAATTAACAAAGCTATCATGTTTGTGTTTTTGGCTTTTTTTTTTTTTTTGGTTAGAGAACCAACTAAACACTATGTCCCATTCAACATTCAAACTTCCGATATCTTCTGCTGTCTTTAATCGTCAGTTCTGCACCCCGAGTTTTGCAGCTAGAGAACCCCAATGTTTACCATTCTGATCACCAGCAAGTCAACTCCTCGGGTTTAGTTAGGATGGGTTCTCAGCAAGACCAGAGATGCATGGAAGTTGCTGATTCTGGAACAGTAAACTGCCCGCACTAATACCTGCCTCTCTCAAATCCACAGAATCCAGAGAAGGTGAAATCAGAAAGTGACCTTAGAAACCAGGTTTAATATCTTCCTTGTCAGTAGGATGATAATGCCTATGAAGACACAAATATTTTATAATAAACAAGGCTTGAGCTTATGTCTAGAAGTTAGACATAACAGCTCCATGCTCTCTTGAATACATTGCTCTAATTACCCAACCACTCACCAAAAACAACCCCACCCCCCAAAAAAAACCCACATTGTCTACAAAAAGATATGTCTCAGCTGGTCTATCCAGTCTTCATTTCTTTTTCCTTTTTAATCCTCATTGGAGGACATGTTTCTTGATTTTAGAGGGAGGAGAGTGGTAGGAAGGAGGGAGGGTGGAAAGAGAGAGAGAGAGAAACATCAGTGTGAGAGAGAAGAATTGATCAGTTGCCTCCTGTACACACCCAAACCAGGGATTGAACCTGCGACCTAGGTATGTGCCCTTACCAGGAATCAAACCCACAACCTTTTGGTGTAAGGGACGACATTCCAACCGACTAAGCCTCCCAGCCATGGAAGTCTGTATTTCTTTGCCTTCTTTTTCACTCATTCCACTAAACAACTTCTAGCAGCTCTTCAAATGCATTTGTATATTCATTGGGGTTCATCTCTGTATGCTTCCTAAATTTCAAACACATTTTTATCCAAGTGTTGCATGTTATATGTGTCTACTTCTTGGCTCGTCAACACCTGGTATGAACCAGACTATACTAATGGTGAAAAAATTCTTCACTGAAGCTTGTACTATCTGCCACAGTGCAGTAGGATATGTCAAATTTCTGAGGGCCACAAAACCAAGTTATTAATGTTCCATATGTTATTGGTGGTTAGCATTTTCATTAATTCATATCAAAACTTCAAAGTCATGTTTGTTGTAATTAATTAATACTGATATTTGTTAAAGAATCCTAAAAATAATAATAATAGGCACCAGTTATCAGGTACCTACTATCCACCAGGCCTGGGTGCTATCATACATTATCTTATTTTATCTTTTCAAACCCTACAACTAGGCATCATTCCTTCAACTCTACTGATAGGAAAAGATAGAAGCAATTTAAGAAGTATACAGTCCTGCCCTGGCTGGTGTGGTTCAGTGGACTGAGTGCCAGCCTTTGAACCAAAAGGTCACCAGTTCAATTCCCTGTCAGGGCACATACCTGAGTTGTGTGCCAGGTCCCCAGTTAGGGGTGTGTGAGAGGCAACTGATTCATGTTTCTCTCTCTCCCTTCCCCTCTCTCTGAAAATAAATAAATAAAATATTAAAAAATAAAAGAATTATACAGTCTCTTGGAGAAAATTTGTGAGTGAAGTAACAGATTTCTTAAACTCATTCAAATGAAATCATATCATAAAGATGTCCTGCATTGTTTATTTCAGGTGCATTCTACTGTGCTTTGATTCACAGGTTAAAGAAGAGCAGCTCTCCCTTCCAAACTGTATTTTTATTAATATCTACCCATTGAGTACAGAGGACACAGCTGCCATAGAGTTCGGGTGGATTTCTTGGGAAAGGAGTTTGGCACCTGCCTGTCAACAAAGAAGCCAAGCAGATCATAGCAGCCTCAGAGATGCTCCCCAGGCCAGGTCGGAGACTCTTCTTTGGCTGAGATGAACCGGCCCAGATCACAGTTGAACCGGTGACCTATGGTTTCACTAGTACTGTCTTCTAACTGTCCCACAAATTTACATAATTACATGGCTGCTGAATATATACTTGAAAAGCCTTCAAAAGAAACAGTTTACTCTCTCTAAACAGCAGTTCTCACACCTCAAAACCATTTCCTAGACCTTATTCCAAAGAAAAATTGTTTGACAATGTATACAGGACACTTAAATGGTTCTTGTTGAGGCTTGCAATGGGATGTTTATGCCTATTTATAAACTTCTGCTATCAGAAATCTTGGTGCTGCTATGCTATCTGACACAGGCTGTCCCTTCCATTTTGATTAGGAGAAAAATGCAAACTACTCTCTTTTCTGTTCCACTTTTACAATGTTAGCTGGCATGTTGAGTCAGTTGCAATTGAAAGAGAGTAGCTAGAAAGTAATTTACTTCGAGTTTTACTCTTCAGCGCCAGTACAGTCTAGCACAATTTCGCACCAGAGATGTTAAGGGAGAATTCCTTTTCAAGTGGTTACTCTTGAATTCATTTACTTTTGACGCACACAATGAAATCCCAATTCTCCTGCAGGCTGCAGTGTCTTTGTTTGCTATTTTGTGCACTATCTCTCTGCATTTTTGAATGAACACTGGTAGAAGCTTCAGAAACTTGTGAGGGCATCTTCAGGATGGACTATTACTACAGGAACTTAGCCAGCTGACGATTTTTCAATCACCATTTTGCTGTTTCCTTTTTGAAAACAGTGAAAAGTAACAGAAGATGCTTTCTTTTAAACAGGCTCCATCAGCCTTTAGGATCTAGGGCAAGTACACACTCCAGTAATAAAACAGCTTCTGATAAATGGCACTTACTATAATTTATAATGTGATAAAAGCCTGAAACATCTCTTCAAATCTATAGAAGATACTCCTGTTGGCTAGAAGTCACATTAGAAGCCAAAGGCAGGAGAAAAGTGAAATGCTTCATTCGATAGATTATTGGATAAAGATGATGCGGTACATAGATACTATGGAATATTACTCAGCCATAAGAAAAGATGAAATACCACCATTTGTGACAACAAATGAATGAACCTTGAGAATATTATGCTAAGCAAAACAAGTCAGTCAGGAAAAGCTAAGAATCACATGATATCACTCATGTGTGGGACAGAAAACTGAAACTCATAGACACAGATGACAGTACGGTGGCTACCAGGGAGAAGAGGGACGGGAGTAGTAAAGGGTAAAGGTGGCCAAATATACAGTGACAGAAGATGATTTAACACTGGGTAGTGAGTACATAATGCAATATACAGACCATGTATTATGGACATCTGAACTTGAAACTTATATGAACTTCTTAACCGATGTCACCCCAATAAAATTAATGAGAAAATAATCAAATATAAAAACATGCTTCTTTTATAGAGCCACTAAGGAGTTACATGTACTAATATCTCACTTGGTCTGGCTTTTCCATTTTGATTAAGAGAATAACGCAAACTAATTTCTTCTAAAATACTCACACTATTGTATGCCACATAGTAGATGTCAAGCATATTTTAGGGTCAGCACAGGCATGAAATTGGAAGTCACTTAGAGGTTTAAATTAAAATGAACTCTGGCCATGGACTGGTCCATTTATATAGGATCTTGTGCTTCTGCCTAGTAGCCATCCATTTCAATACAGAAAATATAAAGCCACTCAGCGTGATTAATCAATCCTCTTGCAACTGCTACGAGCCTGAAGAAATACCTTTGAAGAACGGAACAAAACTGGCAGACTTTTCCCCCTCATATCTTAGACTTTTTCAAACGAGTCTTCCCAGTTCATCCTTTCATTTCAAATGGTTTACCTTCAAAATATGCCTGTTTTCTTCTTGTTTTTAAATATAATGTTATGTTTCTAGTATTGGATAAGTCATGTTTTATGATAAAGCATATTGACAAGGGTAGGAGAATTCTGCCGTTTAAACTGATATCTTAATACCTTAGAGAATCAGAATAATTATAATCTCAGTTTTCTGCATTCATATTTTAACCTGAAAAATGTTAGCAATGGAACAATAACGTCATAGCAATTGAAAAAACTGCTCTAATTACAGAATTAGGTATGAATTTAAATTGCCGACAGTAACTAGCAAATGTTGTATATTTATGCCTCTTTGATGAAAAGCCTCCAAAAAGGGCAGGACTAAGATAAAGAATGCCACTCAGGCAGTCTGGGCATAGATGCTTTCCAAAGGTTTATGCCACAGATATAGACAAGCACATTCAATACATGCAGGCATTTGTGAGTAACTATCAAGCAGGGGCATCTGGTAGACCAATCCCTCCTCCTACTTCTAGTGAAGCCAGCACAGGAAATGAAAATGTCTCCCCAAATGCCAGTGTGCCAGAACATAATAAGAAAGAGGCACATTTAGACTATGAAACCATGACATCAAAGGCAAATTTATACTAAGAAGATTAGATAGGCAGATTTGCATCCAACTAGTTTCAGTCTGAAATAAGCCAATGTAGAAAAAGATTTCATTTTCAAATGTCCATTACAATTTCATCTAAGTACCAAGATCACCTCTAGAGAAATACAAAAGAAGCATAAGCTATAAATGTATATTCTTCTCTTCTTTTAACCCAACAGTTTCACTCTAAAATCAGTAAAGAAAAATAAGGCAAGTATCAGAGGTTCTTACTCTCATTTATTCAGAGGTATACATTAAGTTCCTACAATGGGACAGGAATCATTCAGAAATACCATTTAGTAAACCATAAAGTATATATTTTAAAACTTAACTATATTCTTCTTAAATGTTTACAGGCACAAGGGAGATCAGATTTTTTTTTTTTAATTCTGGCTTCAAACTTCCCATTGCAGCTGTTATAAACCTGCAAGAGGTGTGAAAATGGAAACTTAACTCAATGTTTGGTGACTTCACAACCACTGGTTGCAAAGGATTAGGAATTAGTCAAGAGAAACGGGTCAAGTGGCATGGAAGTGCTAACATAGGGGAGTCGTAGGGGAGACGACCATAGGCAGCTTCTGGAACATTCTTCCCGGTTACTGAAGCCAAGCACACAGTGTCAAGAAAAGGCTGCTTCTCCTTGTGAGAATAAAAAAAGTTACGGAGTAGACAAAGAAATGAGAATGAAATTGGAAGTCTTCCAATGGCAAATTATTAATGCCTTCTCTTTGAGAAACTGCAAGCAGGCAGAAAAAGGTCTAACCTGAAGAGAAGGATCAAAGACTGAAATAAAAGCTTTGATGCCCAAGTTGCTCTGCAGCCCCAGAGCACTGAGCAGCCACAAACGAAGCCGGGGAGATTGTTAACTCCAAAAAATTCGTGGAATGAATTGCTTACTTAATCCCTGGGAGGATACAGGAGTGGGATTAAACAGTGATTAGTTGCTTCTGGAATTTAGTGACAGCATTTCATTCGAAGCTAGATATTTCTATTTCTTTAGATTTTGTTTTAATGTTTTTACATCTTTAAAAACATTATGTCAATGTTTAGTGATTGATTGATATGAATGTTTTGACTAAAAGTTTATTTCTCAAAAGATAACATTATTGACTGAGACATGAGGAATAAAGTGTAACTAAAGATATCTACCCTGGGAAAAGCCCAGGGGGCTCATGGGACAGCCACAACCTGGCGGCGCTGTTTATTCTGAGACAACGGCCTAAAATGCTGACATAATAACGTAAAGAAAAATAAATTGCCTTTGAAGCCTAGCTTTGTAGCCTCAAACTTAAAGCTACACAAGAAGCTAAATAAAATTCTGACCAATCCATTCATTTACTCATTCCACCCGCACACTTAAATCATTTGTTTCAGGCACCTTGCTGAGGGACAGATACAAAAATGACAGTGTACAGTTTTGGTCTCAAAATCCCCATCTAGAGATCATAAAGCTTTAGACACTGAAGTAGTCTTAAAAGTCCTTCTTTTTTCTCTACTACTTAGTCTAACTTTGTAATCTCCTTTATGCCAGTCATATCACGCAGCTATTCATAATCAAGTTGTACCTCTTCAATAAAAGGACACTTCCCTGTGAAGAAAATTCTTTTGTTAAAGTGTTTAAAAAAATAAGGTATGCTTAAGGTCATGTCTAAAAATAAATAAATAAACTGAACAAGTAGCCACTTTAATTAAGCCTCTGAAATTAGATTTTATGCATTTTCTTTTTACCTAGCAGAAATGTTTGTGTAACTCGGTAAAATGGCACACATATATTCTCTTTAAGGATCAGATATCAAAAGACTGTCTTTAATGTAAAAGACTGATTAGAATCACAATATTGAGTCTCACCTACGGATCCCCAGCTGGTTCCCACAGGCAACATTTCACAGCAGAGATAAGTTGAATCTACAAGGATCATGTTGTAGTTTAAACCCATAAAGAAATTTTCCTGGAAAATTGTTTTTAGTCCACTCTGATTACTCTGCCCAGTACTCAACAGCGGCAGGATAATATATACTGTATTTCTACACAACAAGGTAGGAAAGTCAGACAATATCTTTTCAAACAAAGAGAAAGATTTTGAATATAGTGGACCTTCGGGCACAATAGAGACTGCTTACTTGACTTTTGAAAGGTTGTTAGGTTGTTGTTATTGCCATTATTTTTCTGGAACTCTATCTTTACTATTCCATTATAGTAAAACACAATTGATCCATAATGGATGAAGACTGTTCCTACTCTCAGGAATATGACTAACTTAAGGTCATATACAGTTTAGAAGGATTTAAAAATATTTTAAACATCAATGAAACATTTATGACTAATTTATGCTTAAAAGTTTCAGAAGGCACTTAACCATTTTTCCTGACCACCAAGAAAATTTCTTAACCATTAAGAGTATTTCGTGTTTTTGGTCAAAAGATCTAGCTAAGTGTCTGGCACAATTATTTTTTGAATGAATGAATGAATAACATCTCCAGGAGAGCAGCAGAGCTACAGTGTAACTATCATCAGCAGTGACTTCTTTAAAGACACCTTCATTCTTTTTCAGTACAGAAATGACTGAATCACACAAAAAAATCATCTATCATTTCCTATTTATGGAATATTCCATTTGTTCAATTTTAATTTCCTTATCACCTCACTTTTCTAATTCATTAATTGGCTATGAAAAACCTTCTTAACCCTAAAGTATAATTTTTACCCTATTTATAAACATTGTTATTCTATTTTTTCCATTACCATTTATCCCCCTATATCCTCTCCTACCTCTACCTCCGCCTCACAATGACCACAGTTGTCTGTGTCCGTGAGTTCTCTTTTTTCCGCTTTATCCCTCCACTCCCCAGTGCCCTAGAAGAACCGTCAGCCTGCTCTCTATCTATGAGTCTGTCCCTATTTCGTTTGTTAGTTCAACTTGGTTACTAAATTACACATATACATAAAAGCAAAATTATTTATAAAATTTTAATCACTGCTTTCCATAAAATAATTCTTTCAAGGGACACTCACAGAGAGCAGTTTTTTCCCTTCCTCAATTATGCCATAGTCATAAAGTCTAAATGAGAAAAAAAATGGAAAAGTAAAACACTTTGAATCACATTTTTCAAGAGAGCCCACTATATTACAGTTAGTTTCATATTTCTTACGTCAGCACGTCTTCATTTCCATCACCTCCAGTCTAAGTCCTCCATTTGATTTGCTTCCTTTCAATTTTAATTTCCATCGTGCTCACTGTTTTCCTTGAATCCTTTCACAACATGTCTCCCTCTATAACTGCCATCAGAATGTGTTCATAATTCTCCAAATCAGCAGTGACTTTACCATTCAGGTTATGTGGTGTTCGGACCTTCTCTAACCCATTTCCAACCATATATTTATATAGGGAAGACATTTGAGCTTTTCATTGTGTGTTTTTTTTCTGGGTAAGTGGAGATTATCACAGCTGATGCCTTACCTGAATATTTCCTCCTTTGTATCTGTGAGGAACCGTAGGTCAGCAACCACATGCTTTCTCTATTCTATTAGGGGTGCTCTGTCCGCAATGGGCATTTACCCATTTTAGGACTAAAATGAAGAACAGTATTTCTCTATTAAACTCTAAGTAGATGGAAAAGAAGCCACACCAACTTGCACACTGGTCGTAAGGGAAAACAGTTTTTGTTTTCTCTTCAGGTATTCCTGACATGCTCTTCAGCCATCTGTAATATATTCATGCTTAATTCACAGATTTATTTTGACCCTTCTCCAAGGTTAGATGTAATATAAGCATCTCAACACTGCAGCAACTGTAGTATCCTGGAGAAGATTATTTGTGATAAATGAAGGCTAAGCAGGGGTCACCAGAACTCACAACAGAACAAAACATATCATCTCTTCTGTCAAAAGGAAAAAAAATAGCCTTTGCTTAAATTACATAAATCTACAGTTGTTAAATATTCTTTAGCATATAGTCTTTGAAACCATTTTTAAACCATTACGATGACTTCAACAAATGTGCATTCAGAATGTAGACAGGCTCTTAAAACTTTGCGTTTATCTACTTTACTATTTTACTCCCCCACAGCCCCCAGTATTCCAGTGTTGCTCAGAACTAACAGATTATAGAACTGTTATTTTTGCACTTGCCTTCTGTGGTTTGCCATCTGATTCACTAAATGGATGGGTTAAGCCATTACTTTCAACCCACTTAGGCAGTCTAGACACTTGTTCTTCACCAATGATAAGGAAAGCCACCATCCAGCACCATCCCGCACACTGAGAAACCACAGAGTGCTACTTAATTTTCCTGTGTCCCACATTCACTAGGAAGCAGAACAGAGACTCAAAGCACCTTATTCATGAAGGAGAAGAAACGGGAGAAGGACTTCCCTTCTGAGAGTACCGGCTAGCTTACTTCTAATACCAACCGCAAGCTTAGGAGGTTCCCCAAACCACCCTCATGTTCAGAAATCACCCAAAGCTACTATATTAAAATCAGCCAAAGAAGTAAGTGCAGAGGATGGAGTCGGGAGTACCAGTAGTGGACCTTCCACGGTCCTCTCCTCGTGGAATCGGAGCACGTCGCTTTCCTGGCCTCGGTGTGACAATACACGTGGACCGCTGTCAGTCAGGGAAGCTCGGCTGAGCCCTGTTCAGAGTTTCTGTCGAGACTCCATTACAGAGGCACGACTGATTCCATGCCTCATTGCCCCACGGGTTGACTTCACTCTCCAGTCTCCAGTCCCTACTCTAAATCATGTTGGTCTCTCTGTTGTGGCAAGAACCCCAACCTAAGACCACTCAGATGTGTCCAGCCCCCACCCTAAATCATATTGTTAGACTACCCAGTGACCCAAGGTCCCTGGCAAATGAAGATGCTCCAATCAAATACACTATTCCAGGGGCTTAGAAGTTAAGTTACCTGCAGAAGCTGATACCAAAGGGTAGAACACTTTTTATATAAGGTTAAATTCTTTATTACACATCTTCTTTTTCTCCTAAATCTTTGATTTGGGGCACTTACCTCATATTCACTGTGGTTGTAACTATGTCCTTATGCATTTTGAAGGTCAATAAAGTAGAGATTAAGAAAGCTAGTTTAGTAGAATATACATAGAGACAAGGTAAGGAAGGGTGGTAGGCGTTAAGTCCAGGAGAATTCCTGGTCAGAAACCCAGACCTTGGCATTTCGGGCTTTGAGCAAATAAAACAGGAGCGCTTTTGCTCACTGGTCATAATGGAGTAGGCTGCCCCCTACAATAGGACCTGCCTGAGGCAGAGTTCTGCACCTCTAGCTGAAAAGGGAATAAACAGTAGTCTGCACAGTGCATTTAAAAGGATTCCTCAAAGCTCCCCTACTCAAGGAGATCGCTCTACCTGCTGACTGCCAAAACTCAGTCACCATTTAGGCTACGCTTTGTATTTTCAATGCTAATACAACTATGTTAAGCCAGTAGTATCCATGAATACTTTAGTTTGATATTGTTTACCAGGATTAGCAATGGAACCAAATGCTGATGGATGAAAGGAAAGAAAAAGTATGAATCATGACAACTTCAAGAGGGCCGGCATGGAGAACGATGAGAAAGAACTCCCCATCCCCACTCTGCCCCACCCGTTTCACAGCCCAGAGCAGTGCAGTGTGGCCGAAAAAGGGGCCTCTGGGACCACAGCAAGCCTTGCTCATCCCCATGTAGCTGTGGGACAAGAGCGCAAAACACCACAGGTAAAAATCTGGGTCGAAGTCTTCTTCGCTCAGCTACTAACGGGCTGTGATTTCGGGAAGTCAATTAAGCTTTCTGACTCTGTCACCTCAGTTCTAATTTGGGAATAATACAAACTCCCTCCCAGAGTGGTGTGAGGCTTAAATGAGATAACATATGGGAAAGCACCTTGCTAAATGTGTTTTTTAACTATTATATAAATATGTTATTATTAGTTGAACAGGCTGGAAAATAGCTTTAGCTGTTATATCTAATTTTGAGAATATATATACACATACATATATACTTATATATTGCTATTTAAATTTGAAATTTTAAGTTATATATGTGTGTATGTGTGTAGATATATAAAATTCCCCAGAATTTTATATATATATATTTATATAAAAATATATTCTGTGGAATATATATATATTTATATATATAAATTATATATTTTCCCGAGTTCCCCAGAATTTTATATTTATATATATATATATATATATATATATATATATATATATATATGTTTATATGAAATATATTCTGGGGGATATACATATATACACACACACATATATATACATATATATGTGTGTGTGTATATATATATATATGTGTGTATATATATATATTCCCCAGAACAACTGAGCTCTACAAAATAATAGCACTTCAAGAATATTATTTAAAAAAACACAATACTTCAAGATACCCTATAAAAGGTGCTGCACAGTCACATGGGTTTGGAACACACAGAAATCTAGATACTCTTCCTGGGGAGTTCTCCGTGTACATTAGCACAATACAGGCTCTGGAAAGACCTACAAAAGTAAACACAATGTAAGGTCTCTTGTAGAGTTTCTCAAACTTATTTGAACACAGAAACTTCATTACTTTAACACTTCTTAAAATCCAAGGGAACAATGATCCAGAGAATAAATTTCGAGAAGTACAGTAAAGCAGATTATTCACAGTTTTAACATATAATAACAAGGCACCACAGCCGCATAGTCAGCCTCCTACGGTGCTTGACCAGGAAGGAAGAGGGTGCCTGGCACAGACACTCCTGATGAGAATGAGGTCTGAATCTGTGCGACTAAGTTTATACATTCAGTAGCACCTGGTGTCTCAGTTTTCTTGACTCTTGCTACTCTCCTCCCTTTATCTTACCTAGAAGTTGACTTTTGTCTCTGTCTTTCAGTAAATGCACTCTTAAGTTACCCTCCAAAACTCATGCTCCTCCTGCAACAGGCCCACCTGGTGCTTCGTCCTGTCTCCTACCCCCACTGAACGAAGCCTCACCAGACTTGAGCAGAGAATCCTGGAGAGAAGATGCATTCATCTTTAGCCAACAAAAAATGCCCTCACCACTTACAGAATTTTAATGATTGATTCCCATGCTACTAGTTTCTGGCACCAACCAGCCTATTCTCTAGTAGATAAGGATGGAATGTTCCATTTGGTCTGTAGTCCTTACTGGTAGGTTTTTACAGCAGATTAAGACATTTATGGTTTCTGCCCTGGCTGGTGTGGCTCAGTGGATTGAGTGCCAGCCTGTGAACTGAAATGTTGCTGGTTCGATTCCCAGTCAGGGCACATGCCTGAGTTGTGGGCTGGGTCTCCAGTTGGGGCATGCGAGAGGCAACGGATTGATATATCTCTTGCACATCAATGCTTCTCTCCCTCTCTTTCTCCGTCCCTTTCCCTCTCTCTAAAAATAAATAACTGAAGTCTTTTTAAAAAAAGAAATTTACGGTTTCAAAAATAACTAAGAAATGAAGATGCACTACCCAAACCAAGAGATACATCCCAATAGCCATTGTTGGCAGTGATGGTATTAGTGTAGTTCATGATACCCAGGTGTAAATAAGCTGGAGTAAAATCTCAGCACACACAGGTACATACCCCATATACTTCAAATTTATGTGGCAAGCCAAATCCCCACTAAGCCATTCCAAAAAATACTAAACAGTATTGGTATCTGCAATAGAGAACTTCTTAAATCCAGGATTTCTTCTTTCAAACTATGTGTATCAAATTCCTTAAGAGACAACAGAGAAACATGTAGTCAAAAAACAAAAAAAGTGCATTTTTAAGTATTACTTTGTACCTGATAGAATAAGAGAAGTCTGATATTTAAAAAAGAACTTTTGTCAGCTAGCAATAAAAAAAGAAAAATGACTACATGCAAGACTTGGCCATTTCAAAGACATGAGATTTTCTATTCCTTTGGGTTTTCAGCCTCTTTCCATTGGATTGTAGATGTATCTTTAAAACACACTTTTACACATAAAATGTCCATGAAACACCTTCCGGGCCACAACATGTCCAAGCAGTTGAGATCCCAACTATTGATCTTGGCCTGGTATTACACACCATCACATTGGCCACAGCTCCCCCAGGCCAGCTCCCCACTGCGCCCTGCTTCCTGTGCCCCTTTGAACGTATTTCTGAGACACCGTTCATCACATTATACTTATTTGTTTTCCTGGATCTGTAACCAGAATGTACACTTTACAATAGCAGAGTTCCGTGTTTTTTATAAGGTCCTAAACATACGTGTATGTTTAATGAGCAACACTTTAAATGAAGAGAAGCATTTACCTCACACTTTTTGTAAGATTGCTTTCTTAGCATACTGACCAGATTTAAACACTAAAAATAAACATAAATATCTTATGTCTCTTTCAGGGAAATGATATCAACTGCATTTTTCATGAATAGGAAAGTTCTTATATTTTAAAGAAACGACATCACATAGTGGTTGAAAGGATGAACTCGGAAGCCAGATTGCCCAAGTCCACAGCCCAGCTCTCCGGTAAGTCACCTCACATCTCGCGACTTCAGGTGCGCCATCTGCAAAAGGGAACCATTAATGGCACTTACCTTATAGGATTATTGTGTTAAACAAGCTCACATGCATAAAGCATTTAGGACAGCAGCTAGCATGTAGAAAGCAAGATTTATGAGTTAGCTGTTATTGTCATTATTATCCATCTTCAATATTTTCTAGTTCATCACTAATTACACACTGTGGGATTAAAGAATTCCGGATGGTGCTAGGTTAGTCTACTCTAAGTTGTCATATTTGCAACATCAGGCAATTCTCATGCAGTCTTTTTAAAACCATAACTATGGTTGCTAACGCTAGCCATGCAAAGCATACCTGGAAGGATATGTTAGGAAAAATACTTCTAAAGCTTCTGTTTTCAAGTCCATTTCAGGTAGTTTACTTATGTATGGGTTCCAAATAGCGGGGTGTCCCTTTGCTAGGCTCACAGGAAGATGTCCCATGGTTATTGCTGCACTTACCTCATTACTGGTCTGTCTGTCCCTTTATTGTACTTGTCCCAATCCCTGCCAATACTGCCACATCCTTCTGCCAAGTTACATGAAGCAGAATGTAGCTGCCTTAATATGAACTTGCTAGAACCCTGCTGAGAGCTTAAGACGCTGATGCAGTATATCTTTATGTGATGAACAAAACAACACTGAAGTTTACTCTGTTTTTCATGCTAAGAATGCATATCCATTTATCTTCATAATATGAACTGTGTTTCATTTTATGCTATCTTCTAGTAATGTTCATTTAGGGTTGCAGATTAATAAGCATGTTCAATTAATGATTTTACATTTTTTTCCAAACTAAATCTTCTTTCCATACTAATTTTATAGTGCAATTAAAATAATCCATCACATTTTCTTAGCATGATTTGCTCTTTATAAACCCCCTGCCAATGTTTCCCCATTTTCATTGTCTGAGTAGACCTACTGCTGAAATGAAGCTGTGGATAAAGAGAAAATATTTTCTAAACTTTCTATATTTGTTTGCCAGGGTTGCTGCGACAAAGTATGACAAATTGAGTGGCTCAAGCAACATAAATTTATTGCCCCAGTTGTAGAAGCTAGAAATTTGAGATCAAGGGTTGCTTCCATTTGAGCACTGCAAGGAAATTTTTTTTCCATAGCCTCTCTTTTAGTTTCTGGTGGTCTGCTGGAAATCCTTGGCATTCCTTGGCTTGTAGATGCACCCCTGTCCTCTGCCTTCATATTCCAATTCTCCCTGTGTGCATGCCTCAGTGTCCAAATTTCCCTTTCTCATAGGACTCCAGTCGTATTGGAGTGGGGTCCCACCCTACTTCAGTATGACCTCATCTTAACTAATTTTATCTGAAACAACCATATCATCAAATAAAGTCAAATCCTGAGCTAATGAGGGTTAGGATTTCATTGTGTGAATTCGGAGAGGAACAGACACAATACCACTTCCTAAATTCAAAATGCTCTTAGGCCATGACATATTCTGTGTAGTCCAACCTCCTATCACATAGAACAGATATATCAGGCAGAGTTCATTGAACTCTTTGGTTGGAACCTACTGGCTGGTTCAAGATCATACCTGTGGCCCAACACCCAAGGTTTGCTTAGATTTACCACAGGATGGAAAGCAGAGCAACAACAAAAGCCCTTCCCCTTCACTTTGTGCCTTCTCCTAAAAATTCTCAGAGAATCCATAATCAGAAGAAAGAGTAATGCTTGGATCATGCTTTCCAACTTATAGAGCACATGCATTATCTCATATGACTCTCACAAATAACAATCTGCAGGTAGATAATTATGTCAAGTATTCTTATAAAGGGACCATGGCTTGAAGGATACACTTGCAGACTGAGAAGCCAGAACAAATTAACATGGATCCAGGATTACCTGCATCTTGCAAATTTGACCTTAGGTAGGTTTGTATGCTTCAGTCAGGTTCAAAAACAGGGCAAAAACAGGAAGGGAGAAAGGAAGGAAGGCAAGAAGGGAGGAAGGGAGAGAGAAAGAGAGAGGGAAAGAGAGAGAGAGAAAGAAAGAAAAGAAGAAAATATGAATAAAAGAAACAAGAAAACTTCAGAGTCTTAGCATCCAATTAGCAGGCATATTATTTAACTTGACTTATAATTTAACTCAACAGAGAAAGGGAGGATGGAATAAGTGATGAAGGGAAAAGGTGTAATTTGTGTGAGATTTCAGTCAGTTAATAAAGCTCTGAGTTGTTCTGCCTGGGTCGATAGAATTAAAAAAGAGAAATTTTCACCACCAGCTATCTAGCCTGATTTGCATGTGCTCAAATCTTCAAAGTATTCCTTTTGAATCCTTTAATCAATAGCTATTTTAGAAAGTTCTTCATTATTTCCTAATTGTCAAAATTCATTTTCTTCATTTTCCCTTATTAGAGGGAGATTTTTCAAATGAGTTAAGTAGATCAGCAATTTTAGAATCATTATAAACTCCAAGCATTTCTCTCAGTTATCAGCATGTCTCTCTCTAAGACTAGATTCTTCTCTCCATTTCTAAAAGGCCATCTGTTTCTTTTTCTAAACTCCTCAAATAAAGTCAAATTTACCCTACACTAAGAGCAATCCATAGTTACAATAACTGATCCTAGGTATCTTAGTTTATCAGATCACTGGTTTTGAATGAAGATGCAAGTGATCCCCTATTATGTTAGCATACTGAAAAATAATAATTAGCATTCATCTAAACCAAGTAAACTGATAAAGCTGTTACTTTGTCCCAAAAACATTTTACAAATGATTTAAATAAATATTTTGATCCTTAAATATATCAAAACTAAAGCACATGTTCATTGAGGCTCCCAACAATCTCACCACATTATGGCACCATGGTTGTTGTACCAAAAGACTGGAAACAAAATGACTATCTATCAATAAATGTGCGGTTAAAAATGTATGGTACATAGAAACCATGGAATATCATGCAGGTATATATACGATTCCATGAGCCTGGAGAAGCACAGCAGTATTCAGCAGGTAGTTACTGGGGTGGGGGAGGTGGGAAGGAAGTTGGTGGGGAAGAGGAAAGAAGGAAGAGAAAGGTAAGAAAAAGGAGGCATCACGACAATACGGAATATAGCAGATGATCTCATGTATAACTGCATATGTGTGTATGAATATAATGTACACAAAAGCATGACTTCATGGTTATCTGAGGGAGACAGGAGTGCACATGTTTACTTTCTTCTGGTGTATTACTGTTAATTTTTATATTGGAAATTTTTAAATTTGAATTATTTTTTTGTCACTTGAATTATTTATATAATGTGAAAAACAACATTGGATAACAGAGATTATAGGTAGTACCTTCAGGCTACAGTCAACCTTCTCGACAGAGTATATGTCCTAGCAATTAGAGTCTTTGTAAAAACAACCTCTGCTGATTTTCATTTTTAACCCACTTTCATGATCCAGCTCATGCTATTCCTTCTTAACTGGGTTCTCAACTTGTCACCTCATATATTTGATTTCTTAGGACATCTCCAAAATTTCTCCATAAAATCCTCTTGAATTGACATACTTTATGATATCTCATTTTGCTGGATGAAATGTGGTACCTTGTAGATGATACCTGAACTCCTATGTGAGGATGTACAGTATATCTCTCAGTGTTCATCAATTTTTATTTTTAAATCCAACAAGAGTTCTATGGAGACCAAAAAAAAAAACCCACATCAAAATGTAAATATAAACACACTTGCACAACTATACTGAAAATGCAGTGCAGACTCCTGAAAGGCAGTTTGTACGGTTGGTCTGCTCTTGTGACTTTTGGAACTTTGTAACATACAGACTTGTAAAAACGCTGCTTCTGCCTAAATTGGAAATAACCCAGTGTTTTCACCAACCCAGAATTAGAAAATGTGAAGTCTAGCTGCTTCCAGTTCAGAAAGCATTTTAATTACATTAGTAAATAGAAGTTGATAAGAAATTAGAACAATCAAAATACTTAAGTACTAATGTGGAAAATAAGGAATAAATTAATGTAGGTACAATTTCTAGGCCATTATCATTACCATGTGTTTCTTTAATTACCTTTCCCCTCAGGGACTTGATGTTTTGAAAGATTTGCTCTATCAAAACAAATGAATTAATAGAGCAATAAATTAATTTTTTTTATTTTAATGAATCAGTGACATGTATAACTGCCCATCACAGCTACTGATCAGGATGAGGAAACCAGTGTTGCACATGTAGTTAAAACCATTTATTTAGAGGCAAATAATTTATTGCCATGGATCAATGTATAATTTCTGTTAGCTTCGTAAAAACAATGAAACAGTTGAAGGTACACCCTAGGGTCAACGTATATGCTGACTGCTGTCTCAGAATCAGTGTTCCATCATCAAAGAATAAGTTAAGGTTGAAAATCAGCTTTATTTTAATTCACAAATTTGTTTTGTAAATAAAAGGACCACTTTACAAGAAGAATAGCAATCTGGGGACCCATGAAAATCTCAAGCTTTAACCTCACACCAAAAGCAGAGGAGACCAAGAAACGTGAGTGGTGGGTTTTCAGCAACCTTCTGATTCCACTTACGATGATTCCAGTACTGGATAAGAGGCAGCAAACGTATCAGCAGAAGATAATGCATACAATATTTTCATTAGCGTTTTACACCTATTTCTTTAACTTCTTCTACATAATCACTTTTGTTTTGCATGTCCTGCCCTGAATGATAAATGCAGATGCGTTCACATTCTCTGGAGACTAAAGCCGGATGACCAAGTCAAAACACAAATCCCATTGCAAGCACCGGCTTTCACGGCAGATGCAGTAAAGGATAAATCATTAGCCACTGTGAAAATCTTCTGCACAAGAAACTTCTTCAGTGCACCCTCCACAACTGACAGTCGATAAAGTTCCAGCCTTATGAACTAGGCTATCAACTTTTGAAACTCTGAGAGTCATGCAAGTGTTATTGTTTTTTTTTAATAAAGGATACAAAAGTAGTAAATACCACATGACAATGAATTTGCATTAATCCCCACTTTGTTCATTCACAAACCACAGAGAACTCACAGAAAAAGACTGTACCAGCACTTTCAAACCACGGCTCCATTAAAAATTTAACATCTGAGGTTAGAATGAGGTTTGCTTATTAAGCTGACATTTCCTTTATAAAACAGCCCATTTTGTACTTACTGCTACCCTTTGGACTCTTACAGTGAATAATAAAACTAAACTACAAAGCATAATTTGTGATGCTGAGTGTTCTGTAGATTGTAGGTTTTTGCTTAGTGGCTTATTTTAAATGCTCACCAATCCCCAGAGGGACAACCTAGCCATTAGTCTGAATCGACAGAATCGGCTGGCCCCTGAAAGCACCACAGACAACTCCAAATCCTCACACAGACAGTCTCCAGCTTAGCATGGCTTGACTTACAACTTTTCAACTTGACAAAGGTGTAAAAGCAGTATTCATTCAGTAAAAGCCATGCTTTGAATTCTGACTTTTGATCTTTTCGTGGGCTAGGGGTATGTGGTGTGCTAGCCTCTTGCAATGCTGGACAGCAGCGGTGAGCCACAGCTCTCATCAGCTACGTGATTGCCAAGGTAGACAACACATACTTACAGTGCAGCACTGAGGGCATTTTTCCCACTTAGGAGAGTTCACTAGGACACAATCCCATCACAAATCAAGGAGCATCTGTAAATGATCTTGTCGGTGACTCACCATATTGGCAGTGGGGTCCCTGAAAACCCCCAGAACACTGGCACCGCTGGGCTTCCCTGTCTGAGCAGCTCCTCCCATTGAAACAAGTCCCCACCACAGAGGCAGCTGAGAGGAGGGTAGACAAGGAGGGATGAGGCATGGGGTCAAGGGAAAGAAACAAAATCCTCAAAGTAAGCACCAAGTTGCTAACATAAATATAATCTAGAAATTTCCACCTGCCCCAGCCCCTCCATAGCAAGGTTAAACACTGTTTTCAGTACAAATTAAGGCCCTGCTCTCTAAAGCCTTATAGAACTCCATATCCACATAGCATCTGCCTCATCGTGAAGCTTCTAGAAATACAGAATTCCAGGTTCCACCCCAGACCTACTGGATCAGAATCAACATTTTTAAGACAGAATTTGATTTGAATTTGCATTCAAGTTTGAGTAGTACTAATCTAAAAAAATAAAAAAACAAACAAACAAAAAAACCTCCATGAATAAGATGATCATGTGGCCAAAACAATCTAAAATGAAAAGAGAACCCTAGTGCACTGTTGGTGGGAATGCACAGTGGTGCAGTCACTGTGGAAAACGGTATGGGACTTCCTCAAGAAACTAAAATGGAACTGCCTTTTGATTTAGTGATCCCCCTGCTGGGAATATATCCTAAGAATCCTGAAACACCAATTCAAAAAAACCAATGCACCTCAATGTTCTTAGCAGCATTATTTGCAATAGCCAAGTACTGGAAACAGCCTAAGTACCCATCAGTAAATGAGTGGATCAAAAAACTGTGGTACATTTACACGATGGAATTCTATGCAGCAGAGAGAAAGAAGGAGCTCCTACCCTTTGCGACAGTATGGATGGAGCATGAGAGTATCATACTAAGTGAAATAAGCCAGGTGGTGAAAGACAAATACCGCATGATCTCACGTATAATTGGAACCTAATCAACAAAACAAACAAAGGAGCAAAACAGAACCACAGACATGGAAATGAAGAACAAACTGACATTGACAAGACCAGAGGGGAGAGAGGGATAATGGGAAAAGAAGGGGGAGGGTCTAGTCAAGGAATATGTATAAAAGGACCCATGGACAAAGTCAAAGAGGGGGACTGAATATGGGAGATGAGGGGTGGGTAGGGCAGGGGAGAGTGATGGGGGAAAATGGGGACAACTGCAATTGAACAACAATAAAAAAATAAAAACATAAAAAATAAAAATCAAGCAAGAAATAATAACACTTCCCAGAGGCAAAGGACTTTGATAGGCACCATACAACAGTATAAAGAGTTCACCTCACAGTCATTAATATTCAAGAATTTCTAAGAGTTGAAATGACATCATGGGCAGATGCTTTTCACTGAGCTGCAGTGGCCTTGCACCATATGCAAATTCAGTGACCACTACACTAAACCTGCTTAACATGGGAAGCCTGAGTGGACTTCACTGAGACATTTCAAGCGAGCAAGCACAGTGGGGAAGGAAGCAGGATGCTGACAAACTCCCTAAGGTACGGGATAGCAGGAGAGATCAATTATTGTGCTGCAGTGCTGCGCTGATTGCAACACACTGGAGCACTTTAAGTGACTTGGCAATAACCATAAACACGGGAGTCCCTAAGTGGGGCCATTTCTCCTGGCATGCATGAAGTACATAAAGCCACGAGCTCTGCTGTCTGAGTGCTGTCAAACACTCTCCAAGGTTCTGGAATACTCTCACCAGACGTTTGTGAAAGGACCACATTCCTCATCTTAAGAAGTGACCTGCCTCTAGAGTTCTGCAATTAATCATGACATGTACAGGTAGAGAAATCCCATTTAGATTTAGTACGGTGATTTCCCTCCAGACTTTTGAATCAACTGTGGATTACAAATTTGATGATATGGGAAAGGGGCAAATGGAAAAGGGTGATGGAGGTTAAGGTGTAACTGGCTGGCTTTAAGTAAACTGTCTGTTATTTAAAGAGACAGAATATAAAGTGGCAGTTCTATGGGTCTTGCGTTCTGACCCACCATTAGAAACGTTTAACAGAAAAGCTTTTTTTTTTTTGCATTTTTGCACATGTCATGTGTGAATTTTCAGTCTAAAGAGATGCTCTGAATCTGTGGTGATTCTAAAGATGCCTAAAACTTGACAGGCATGGTATGATTGAAGCCCCAAACAGAATGAAACCATTACTTCAAGTGACAGAGAGGTAGACAGGAAGAATTATAACTTACAGCGAAGGCAGCCAGGTTCATGGTCCTGCCGGCTCCAACCGGGGCAGCACCTATAGATGGTCTGTTGCTCCATGCTGTACGCCTGTCTGTAGATGGTGTAGTACCGGGTCCTAAGAAATGCGGGAATTTAGATCATACTTTCTATTAAGGCAAAGCTGTCATCTTAACCCCACAAAAAATTCTCCCTGTAACCCAAATCCTGCCATTTATATCTACACATGCAAATTTAATGTATATATAATTTGCATATATTATGCATGCATGCATATGTGTGTGCGCATGACAGATGCCCTCATGTCCTGTGGTGTAAACTATTCTAAGGGCCGCTCGAGCTATCAAGAATGAAACTCAAAATTGTGAAGTGAATAATGACAAAATGAAGGATAACAGATACATGCTTTTTCAAGTTGACAGTGAGGTCCCCCCATAGACTGATTCCTCTGTAGCATGCATTCTCAACAGTGGCAACATCACCCACAAGGGGGCAATAGTTAGTTCTTCGGTGGGAGGGGTAGAAAAAATCTTAGCTAACATCCTGGTTTGTGGTCCTGCAAAGGACCACAGTACACAAACAGCTACAAAGTATACCTGTGGTGTTAAAACTTCATGGGGGAGGGAGACGATTACAATTTGTTTGAAGTTTACAAAAGCTCCTTAGGGAGACAATAATGAACAAAGGCTGAAAACAGTAAACTATAGCTGTTCATGCTGACATCTTAATACACTAAACACCAAACATCTCTAAACTGGCTAATCTCCTTTCTATTTATTCTTGATGTCCAAAGCTTGAACATATTTTCTCCCCTTACTATATCTATTCTCCTTATAGATCTTTTCATTCTTCAAAGCCAGTTTCGTTATGCCTCCTCCAACGTCTCTTTCTCCACCAAACCAATGTGTATTGCTCTCTCAAAAACGGGACTTACCTGCCATACCACTTTTCTGACAGCCCTTCACCGTCGTGAGGTGTAACCTAATACTGGTATGTGGTGTGTGTCTCTCCAACAAGGATATAAGTATAGGTTTCCAACCAATATACAAACAAAAGGGATATTAGTTTGGCAAAAATGCCAGACATCCTTGAACACTGCTTCAACTCCAAAGCCAGTGTCATAAATATTTACTGAATAAAGATGTGTATAAAACTACTAAGCTATTGAGAATAAAATATAAATTTTGTTTTTCTTATTTATGTTTGTTTTCTTAAGTCTGGATGTCTCTTGGTAGTAAACTTTCTTTGGTTCAGTCTAATACCAACAATGATTAAACCTCATGGGGCAGTACAGAAAAGCTAAACAAAAAGTCATTTCAAAAACAACTACTCTAATGAGCAAACATACTGAGTCCCTAATGGGTACCAAGCATCGTGCCACAGGTGCTAAATATGTGCTTAGTTAATCCTCATAATATCCGTACACGGTATGATTCTGTTCTAACTTTATAGACTAAGGCGCACAGAAATGTAGGAACCTTGCCTAAGGCCATACAGCTAATAAGAGCCAAGGGAAGCTTTCCAATTCAAACTTCATTTAAAGGTCCTGAACATAGAGCTAAAAAAGACTGTCATGTAAAGGTTAAACACACACACAAGTGGGCATGTGCAATGTACATGTAAATATATATAACAATAAAATATTTAGTCTTATACTATTTTATTTAGTCCTATAGTATCAGTGTTCTGATATTTCTATATAATAGCAAATCCAGTTATTTATAAACATCTCCAACTTTCCTTTGGCAGTAGTAGTGGTAATAATAATAATAATAAAATAAATTTAGTCATCTAAAGCCATACATTTTTAATTCTTGAAATCAGACACAGTTGATTCATTTACCTAAAATGTAACACATTAGCAACTAGTTGTATAAAGAGGTACTTAGATGTTTTATAAAACTATTTTAAAACTTTTTTTCAAAAGTCCATACGAAGCCTTGACACACAGAAAGCACTGTACTTGCTTGTTCTCTCCTCTCCCAACCCGCTGAGTTAATCCTAATTCAAAGGCCATACTAAAGTCAAAGAAGCCCTGGGTTTCAAAGTGTTCGAGGAAAACCGAGGGCAGGTCAGGCAGTCTTTCACAACCGTAGGTGCCCCGGATCCAAGTTGTGCTAAATTTAGCAAACCAACACAATATTCCTTGTTTCTGTCAGTCTTCTGATCTTCAGCTTGCAAGAGTCTGTCCTGTCATGTGGTAAAATTAGTAGCATCTAACCCAATGTACCTCACACATAAATGAGGCCAAGAGTAAATTAATAATATATCTTGTGTCTGAAGGAAAATATAGAACTCTGAAGTGCCTGGTGGGCATAGCTTATATTTTTTTACTTTCATAATTATACAGTATAGTTATACAATATAATGATTTTCTAAAACTTATTGGAGAATATCTTTTGATGCAGTTGAGGCTTTTGATTTTATTTTTTGGTAGTCAAGAGGAATAGTGGAAGCACCCTTACCTTCTTTCATAACCCACACATGCTCTTGGGCCGGCACACCCCTGTCTCCAGAGCCTGACAGTGGATGTGAATGCTTGAACACATGGGTGCGGAAGTCCCACCATGGTCAGCTGCTGCTCTTCACAAACATTTGGCCTTGAAAAAAAAGTGGTAATGCAATAAAAATTTTTTTTCTCAATGTTTTATACACGAATCATTCATTCCTCCACTTTCCACAAACAGCTTGTGATGACTTACATAAGTACGTAAAGTAAGAGAGAAAATACAGGCAACGTAAAAAAAAAAAAAAAAAAAAAAAAAAAAATTCATCCCTGGCTAGTATAGCTCAGTGGATTGACCACAAGCTGCAAACCAAAGGGTCTCTGGTTCGATTCCCAGTCAGGGCACATGCGTGGGTTGTGGGCCAGGTCCCCAGTAGAGGGCACTCAAGAGGCAACCACACATTAATGTTTCTTTCTCTCTCTTTCTCTTTCCCTTCCCCTCTCTCTAAAAATAAATAAATAGAATCTTTAAAAGAATTCAGGCAGAGGAAAATGAAACTTCAGAAAATATTTTTAAACTAAGAAGACATTTAGAAGATAAATATAAAAGCTGTAAGTTTCCTTGTGTTTAGAAAAATTAAGCCACGAATTAAGTTCTGAGCTCTATGATAGACAAAAGTAAGAAAAATAAATAAACAAAAATTTAACAAATAAAAACAGAATTACAAACTATCCATGCAATTCTCAATATTCATGAAGAAAAAGTAGGCAAATTCATCAAAATAAGTTAAATTTTCCGAGAAATTCCTTCTGAATAATAATTTCCATGATATTTATTTAGTCCACTAACTAAATCACACACATTGCCTGTTCGTACACAAATATATTTTGCAACCAGCACTATTATATTAATATTTCCTTATAGAAATTTCATGCAAATTTATAGGATTTGAGACACACAATCTTTAATATTTAAATGTGTTAGGCTAGATAACACTGATCACCTGGAGTGTCAGAATCAAATCCTTTGCTATTCTGAAATGGGGAGGGGGGGAAGGTACAGGGAATACGAAGCATAAGTTGTAGGTGCAAAGCAGACAAGGGGAGGTTAAGAATAGTGTAGGAAATGGAGAAGCCAAAGAACTTATATGTATGACCCTTGGATGTGAGCTAAGTGGGGGATGGAACGCTGGAGGGAAGGGGTGTACTGGGTGGAGGGGGATGAAGGGGAGAAAAAATAGGACAACTGTAATACCATAATCAATAAAATACATTTTTTAAAAAGAAATGCTTTACTTAGTGACAATTAATTTACTAGTCCATATGAATTGTTTTGTATTTGAAAACAGTAGTACCTACAAAAGCAGTTGCCCCCCGACTCATATTTCCCATACACTGTCCCTCGCATGCCAGGCACCGGCATCACTAGGTCAGACTTGGATGTTTTTTCTTGCTATCAAGAAACACTGTTAGCTTTGTCTCCATACTCATGATCTGCTGAAAATAGAAATGATTTCAGATTCAGGAGTCCTTGTTGGCTCCCGAATAACACTGTGAACTTGTCCAATGACAGAATAATAATAATAACAGGACTGCCCACACTGAAGTCAGTTATATCTGTGTCACCGGGATCACCGTTTTGTGACCATTTCCTCCTGTGGCTCTGACCACACCTCACCCACTGATTTCACTTACAGCCCCATTCTCAGTTCCGGATACAGAGATAGAAATGATTTTGGACTATTAATGTCACCTAAATTGAATAAAATGCATGTTGAACTTTAAGAGTTTGCACAGCACATTTTAATTCTTTAAGTAAACACTGTGATAAAACCATAAATGTAAAAGCTACACATAAGTCAGGCAGCCATAAAAAATCTTCAAGAATTGGGTCTGAGAAAATAGCTATTAAAATTTCCATATTAGATTCTGAGAAAACTGCCTATACCGATCCCTTTAGTGCACTTACATTTTTTTTTGTGAGCCAACCAGCCCCAGGCAGAATGAGCTCACAGCACCTCTGTTTTTTCAGTCAATAGTTCAAAAAACATACATCTCTTCTAGGCTTGAACTCCATTTTGTAACCTACTCTTCACTTATTATTCCATCCACCCATCCACCCACCTACCTCTCCATTCACTCATACACTTATTGTCACCTACACACAACGGAAGCAACCCCCCCCCCCCCCCCCACACACACAAAGATGTGCGAGCTGTTTATTTGCAAGTGAGGACAGCAGACTGGGAAGGAGCATTAGCCAATAAAAGATGTATTACTGAGCCACCAATACAATAGATAACTATCCCCCCAAAAAGGTGAGGGAGCATCGGCATTTATACTCTAATTCCTGCCCGTGATTTGTTGAGGGCTACTTTCTAACATTTCGGGCAGAAGCACAGGTAGGCAGCGTCAGCCTCCGGAAGACAAGTAAGTCTTCAGGCCAAGAAAGGCACATGCTGGCTGCAGAAAGCCTGGCCCACGTGCAGTGGGAAAGAACAGGAACAGGGATACCGCTCTAATACCTTCAGCTTCAGGGGGCACAAACCAAAGGAAGTCCATGCTCATTTAGCACCAACAACTGAAACAGAAGAGAGGGAGAGAAAGTGAAAACACCCAAATAAGTACAAAATGTGCAGTGCTAAGAAGAAGCAATCAGCGGGCTGAAATAGAGAGAGGGAAGCTTACTAAGATTCATTACTTAGGAAAGGCTCAAGAAGAGGTGACACTGTGACCTGAAATGGTCCGGAGAAGCCACCCACAGAAAAGCCGGGGATGCCGTTCAGGTGGAAGAAATAGAATGAGCACAGGCTCCAAAAGGGGAAAACGCTCGGCCTCCAGGGAATCGGAAAGGCCAAACTGGCTCAAACGATGAGATGCTGAGGAGTTTTGATTTTATTCTCTGGGCACTGGAAACCGCGGACGGTTTTTAGAATTCTGATTTCTAGCCTCGTTTCCTACAGCCAGGACCGGGAGACGGCCTTGTTACACTATCTCTCTGACACCAACTTGACGATGCCTTAGGTTATATCTGCTCCTGGACACTATGAGTAATAGCCCTGCCCAATCCAGCCTGGCTCCCAAGTCCCTAAAATGCCCCATTCCTCCCTCAGGGTTTTCTTGATTCTTACAAAGAAAGAATTCCTCAAAAGAGATTATACCTTCAGCCCACAGCACCAGTGAGCACAGAAAGGCACAACACACATTTTAGGCCTTACAAGAAAATTGTGCCAGACTGAAGCTTCTAGAAAACTATATGTAATCCAGATTGTCACCAAGTAATTGTCACTAAGGAAAGTTAAAGTGACTTCAGAATGTCACATATTGTAATACTAAATTATAGTTAACAAGCAACATAGTTTTGGTTGAAATAAGTTGTTATTTTAGGTTAACTCATGCTGGGGAATGTTTAAGCACATGTGGCTAAATAAAGGCAGTCACTTGATTATTCGGCAGGTGTCCTAAGTATATTTTAATACAGAAATTAATTTCCTTTCTTATTTATGAAAGCTATAAATGCTAGTAGTAAAAGAGCCTGAAAAATGGATAAATATAGAAAGTCAAGGTTGGCCCCAAGATGCTCCAGATGTAACCACTGCTAATAGCTTAATATATTCATATCCAATACTTTGGGGTATACAGAAACATATTTCTGCATAAATAAAATCTCATTCTACTTACTGTTGTTTAAATTGTGTGACAAGTCTCTTTTATTTGGGTAAAATTGGAATGCAGCATGACATAGGTATCAGGTGTACAACATTATAATGTGACTTCTCTACATCACCAGACAATTGACCCCCTTTTCCCCCTTTGCCCTCTTCTCAACCCCTGTCCCCTCTAGTAACCCACCACCAGTCTGCTCTCTGTATGCATGAGCTTGTTTTTATTTTGTTCATTTATTTTTTTTTCTTTTCTTAGATTTCACATATGAGCAAAGTCAGAAGGTATCTGTTGTCTCCATTTGACTTACTTCATTTAGGATAATACCTTCAAGGTCCATCCATGTTGTGACAGGTGAAAAGATCTCCTTTTTTATTATGGTTGAATATTATTCCATTGCATATGTATATACACCATATCTTCTTCATTCGTTCATCTATTGATGGACCCTGAGGCTGCATTCGTACCTTCGCTATCATAAATAATGCCGCAACGAACATAGGGTGAACATATCTTCTTGAATTAGTGTTTTGGTATTCTTCAGATAAATACCAAGAAGTGGAACAGCTGGATCACATGGTAGTTCTGTTCTTTACTTTTCGAGGACCCTCCACACTGCTTTCCACAGGGGCTGCACCATTCACCTTCCCACCAACAGTGCAGGAAGGTTCCCTTTTCTCCACATCCTCGCTAACACTGCAGCAAGTTGTTAATTTAGCAAACAACTGGGTCTATTTTTCCATTTTGAAAAATGGAAAAAATATTTTTCTTTCATTTTGTTTTCTTCCTAGAGTGTGTACTTACCAGAACAATACAACAAATTGATTTAGCCAACATCCTATTGATAATTTAGTTTTTCCAATAGTTTATGATAATAAACAACTCTGATGTCAACCCTCTTATATAAATAACTGAATTACAGATTAATTTTTTTCTTCTAAGATTTTCTTATGAAACATTTGTTTCCTTTGAGTCCTTTTAGTTCAGTTGTTTTTGTTTTTGTTTTGTTTTGTTTTTCCCTGCCTCTCTCTTCTATGTGTTAGGCCTTCTCAAGTACAGGTTATCATTGCCTGTCTACATTTAAGCACATGAGGCACGAGAAGTGATTGGAAGCTAAGTGTGATAGAAAGAACTATAACTTATGGGCTCACTGTCAGCTGATTGGGGTGAACTTTTTTTTTGAGAAGCTCCTCAATATCAGGGTACAGAAATCTGATTTCTAAAGCTATTCAGATTTTCCAGAAAACCATCCCCGATCTGCTGCCTGGAGCAGACAGACACCTTTGGCTGGTGCTTGGGGGCCAGACCAGGAAAGGGAGCCCTGCTGTTTTTAGCCCAATCCACCCCTAGGCAGTGCCAATCTGTACCCCTTCAGAAGCTTCTCTGGCTCTTGTTCTCCAGAGGAAAAAACCAATTCATATTCATTCATTCTCTCTCTCTGTCTCATTCTCTCCTGAGTGGAAATGCAGCAGGGCTATGTGTGCAGCTCTGCAGTTTGGAGGAAGAGATTTAGAGATTGCAACAACTTCACACACAGTCTTTCAAACAACTCTGTCTCCAGCCCCACACATCTCCCTTGTGCATTCCTTGCCTCCACTCTAAATGATAAATGTTGCACCTCTCCAGGGTTCCCTGTGCAGGGACCAACAACCTGCCAGAATGGCATAAAGATTACATCAAAGTGACAACATCTGAGCCGCAGATGCAGAAGGAAATCTTATCTGAACTTCCCCCACCTGAGTAAAGCAGAGATTTACTGAAGTCATCTCCCACAGCCGGCCCCTCCCACTACTCCCCACCACCACTCCAGGGCAGCCTTCAGTCAGCGAGGCAACTGACCTTGGGCACTGGGACATTTCAAAGCAAATTCATATAAACAAACCTCATCAGAACCATCCACCCTTTAAAACCCTAGCCACTCCTACTTCTGTTAAACTGGTATTGTGAACACTTGACCCTAGCTGTTCAGCAAGGTGCTCCCTATAGAGCACTCTTAGGTGTGTTACAAATTTTTCTCCTGTTAATTTTTCTACTATCCAGTACTTTGCAGGACCCCCCAACACTCAATCCTAAATTGGTAGAGGAAAAGGTTTTCCTCCCAAGAGATTTAGCAACAAGGATGGGATGGTCAGAAATCCTCATTCATTCTGGAGACTGCAACTGAGCTCTTAGATCTCTGACCAAGCTGGCTTAAGCTTTCTTACCCTCAGACTCCAACATCTATGCTTGGGATCGAGTTGAGCAAACAATGGCAAAGCCTCTCATGTTTTAAAAAATTTTTTTGAAATTTAGATTTACAGCAGAAAGAGTTTTGTTAGAACTAGTCTTTTGGGTATTGTGATTCTGGTTTGTAGCTCCCTGGGACAGTCACTGTGTTATTTCCATCACTGTGTTTTGTGCTACTGTTTTGTGTTTTGCTGTCGTAAAAGGGGGACTCAGAGGATAGAGCATAGGTATAGGTCCCATAAGCCTGTTGTCTGAGCCAGCGTCACAGTGTGTTTGTGGTTTTCACAGGACCTGTGTCTGCTTGGACATGTGTGCTGTGAGTCAGCAATAAAACCACATGAGTTTCTCCTTCTGTCTCAATTCTGACTTGGAAGCAGAAAGATCCCTCTCTTTCCTCTGGTTTTCCGCCTACCATGGGGACACAGATTGTTCGGCCCGTGCTCAGAGATGGCCAACCATCAGGTCAGGGGCCTGAGACATAAGGGACACAAACAAAACTTTCTGCCAACTGCTGCCAAACTTCAGAGAGGCCATCTAAGTCTAAACACTACAGGACCTCAACCCATAACAATTCTTTTCATTTCTTTCCCATCACCTTTGTAGTGCTGAGACTCCCCATCTCAATATTGCCCACCGGGTGTCACAGATTAGCAGGTCTGTGATCGGAGGTTCGTCACTGTATAGGAGGACTGAAACTGAGCATTCTTACAGCCTATGACCACTGGGTGTTCTTCTCATGATTTTGGATTATGGAGGGCTGCGTCTTCTGCACCCTCTTCACAGATGCCTATTGAGTTCACGACCAAATCATTAAAGGCTTATGGAATGAGTACATCTATGTGGATCCTAATTCTTAATAGATGACAGATCCTTTGATTTATAAAAACTTCTATATTAAAGAACTTTTAGAGGGCTTTCATTATAAACAAATTGTCCTCTTGTCACCTATAGGAGGAGCAAATTGAAAGAACATAAAAACATCAGGTCTAGCCTAAAACACTCCCTTAACAAAATTAAAGAGCTCTCCAGGGACTCGGGGCCACCAAAAGGAACCACCTGCGGCTGAAAAGGAACTAACTGAAAACAGACTGGATGGCTTATCCACTCATATGAATTTGGAGACACCTAGATGGCCACGTGACACCTTTTTAATCCCTCACACAAACTTTAGTCCACAGTCTCCATAAGATTACATATCAATGTGAAAGAGAACCATAACAATCTTCTCTATAAATATTGGGAAAAGGCTTTTGCTCTCATATTGAAGAGAAAACAACTTATTCCATCTGCCAGAAGCACAATGAGGATAAAAATATAAAGCAGGACAAAGACAGAAACCACCTCTTACATAAAATACTGCATTTTGCATTACTGTGTTATGCCTACCTCAGGGCTACAATTTTAGAACGAAAGTCATAAGATCTCTATGCACATCTGTCTATATGTTTATGTTTGTTCTCTGTTGTGATATATGATATTTTTCTACCTGTGCATTGTATTACCAAATTAATTCACACCATTTGTTAAAAGAGCTCTATTCTAACTGGCTTAGAGTGAAAAAGCTCTTATACAAACTAAATATTCTTAAACCTCCCCAAAGTATAGAAACTAATCCAAATGTTTCTTTTAATGCATATGATTTGGGTAAATCTTTAGCAAATAAGATTGGTGTAATATTATTATTGATTTAATAAAAATGTGTATGCCTTCTGAGTTATAAGCATTAAATGTAATACAAGCATAAGTTTTATTTTAGCTGGGTTTACTAGTCAAATAAGCTATATTTGATATATTTATCTACTAGATATTTAAAAGTATAAAAATAATGAATGTGATTTAAATCAAATTGACTCATTATTTTGAAAAATTTATTTCAATAATAATAATAATATTTTATAGTATGTCTCCCTAAAAACAGTTTCTAAAATCTTTTTGGTAACTTGTAGCCTTAAAAATGATGCTAAATTAAATGACAGATATTCATTAAATAGTTAAATCATCTGTAAATAAGAGCAAATGCAGACACATTCATTATTAAGCATCAGTTAAGGTATATATACTTTTGGCTTCTTATTTTTACATGGTGCAGAGAGGCAAAAGATATGAGCCTATAAATAAAGATAATCCTTTTACCACAATAAGAAATTGTAGTCTAACAAAGCATATATCTTTAAATTGTGAGATAGTATGTTCATAAATTTTGCTAATCTGCTACAAAATGCTGGTATATAACGGAAAATGTACAACTGTCCACTTCCTAGTTTTCTCTGTGAAAGGAAGTCTTCTGTGTCAGTCAGCTCAGGCCGTCATAACAAGACATTATGGACATTCATTTTCTCACAGTTTTGGAGACTGCAAGTCCAAGATCAAGATGACATCTGATTGATTGAGGCCTCTCTTCCTGGCTTCTAGACAGCTAGCTGCCTTCTCACAGTGTTCTAACACAGCCTTTCCTCTGTATGCGTACACATACACAGAGAAGTTTCTGGTATTGCTTCCTCCTCCTATAATTTTTCAGATTTGGTCCTCATCCTTATAACTTCACTTAACCTAAATAACCTCCTTAAAGAGCCTACCTCCTTAAATTACATTGGGGTAAGGGCTTTAACATAGGAATTGGGGGATAGGCATAATAACCACTAATTCATTCCATAACAGCTACTAATGACAAAAATAAATTATAACAAGAAATATGAATGAAAATATTAGAAATGATAGAGGTAAAAGGAAACAACTTTTTATGAAAAGTCTGCAAGAAATATAGGATGTATTATTGTCAAAATAAAAAGGAGAGTAATTTTATTTGAAAATAAAATGTGACTGGTTGTTCAACAATGAGAAAGGAGAAAGAACAGGGCAAACCTGAACAGATATAGAAAGCTGTGGTTCTCTTATGCAATGGAATACTACTGGGCCATAAAAAAGAAGGAAATCTTACCTTTTGCAACAGCATGGATGGACCTGGAGAACATTATGCTGCATGAAATAAGCCAGTCAGAGAAAGACAAATGCCATGCAATCTCACTTACATGTGGAATCTAATAAACTAAATAACCTAACAAAATAGAAACAGACTCATGGATACAGAGAGCAGACTGACAGCTGTCAGAGGGTAGGAGGGTAGGGGGCTGGGTAAAAAGGTTAAGGATTAAGGGGAAAAAAACAACTCATAGACACAGACAATAGTATGGTCTTCACTAGAGGGGAAGGGAGGTGGGGCAAGGTAGAGAGGGTAAAGCGGGATAAACGGTGATGGAAAGAGAGCTGACTTGGGGTGGTGAACACCCAATACAATATACAGATGATGCTTTATAGAATTGTACACTTGAAACCTACACAATTTTATTAACCAATGTCACCCCAATAAAGTCAATTAAAATACAAGGAAAAATAAAAGCTTAAACTCAAAAAAAAAAAAAGAAAAGGAAAGGAAAAGAAAGTTGTAGAAGGTTTGAAAAAGAGGAATTTTATGTTGAATGCTCAAAGCTGGCTAAGGTTGGATGGATTTACTTACAGGTTTTATTTTTTAATGAGGTTTAGTATTAATAGTGTCTAAATGCAAAACTAGAATTTAGTTTTCTCTCTCTATTAAAATGGCAAAGTTTTCTTGGGCTATTGATCTGTCTCCTTAATAAGGGATTGTAAAAGGGTTTTTTTTACCCTTGAAATAATCTACCTAGAAAACAATATTTGGTGTCTCATCAGAATCATTTCCTTTGCTGTCTTCAACAAGAACTTGCCTACTTAAGAGAACCCAGTCTTCTCACTATTAAAGAAAGCTAAGCTTTTTGTTATAAACATGTTACTTTCTCTAATTACTTTTACAATCTTTTATTGTCACTGTTGAATAGATAACTAAGTATTGTTTCATAGTGACCTGTGATCCTATTTAATCAAGTATTCAGACATTTTGACATCTTTGATATTTTGCCTTCTAAAAGTCAAATCCTAAATAAAATCTTTATATTGAACTGACTTTGAAATTTCCCAGAGGACTCATGTAAAATCTCAAAGGATCGGTTCTCTACAGTGTAAAAAGAAGGATGTTAAAAATTAATTAGGTATGTTGAATTGCATGAAAAGCAGTGTCCGATAAGAAAAGAGGCTTAACCTTCCCTAAGTTATATTTGCATGAATAAGTGTTGTTAACATGAGTATTCCAAAATTCCAGAAGTTCTTAGAGATTGGCCCATGCCCTCCTGGTCCATGATATGCCCTGGTACTATTTCCCCTGATATTAGAAAAGAACAACAAATGATATCAGTCCTATGACCAGTTTTCATTTTAAAACATTGTGTGTCACAGAGACAACCAAATTTCCTTGTCAGTTAAATTACTTTTATAATGAACTCTCACCAGACCTTTAACCACAGCTCTGTTAAGTCTTTTGTCAGCCACAGACGCTGTTTTAGTCTGATGCTTTCCTGAAAACGTCTTCAATCAGCCGTAGGCCAGAGAGCTTTTCTTCAAGAAAAAGGAACTTTCTCAAAGACCCACGAAAAAGGACTATGCCAGGTACTCGAGGGAACAGGCTTGTAACTGCATTGCTTAAATAACTGAGATCACACCATTAAAATGTCAGGATTTCCAGAACTCCAGTGGAGAAGCTGATAGGTTCACAAAACTACTCATCCAAGGTCAAACAGAACAAGAATTACGTGGGACTGAATAAACTGAGGAAGAATGATCGTGGCTCTTGTTTGGAATATTGCTGCTGAACTTAAAAACACCTGTTTTCTCTTCTCTCGAGCTATCTATAACTTACAGCGATTTTATAAATTAAACGTCTGTAAATAGAAATGAAACACTTATATTTTTCTCCCTGCCTGATCCTTCCAGAATTCAGAAACTTTTATTAGGTATTCTTATTTTCATGGCAATCTAGTTATTTGCATAAATACGATAAGAATCTGACTGCCTTGCAACAGGACATAATTGGATACATTGGTTATATAACCAAGGTTTTGACTGGAATGTGATATTTTTAAAAGGTGCATATAATTACATATGATTACACAGTTTGAAGGGACTAAAGTTGACTTTACAGAGCCAATGCTTGCAAAGCCCTCTTGGGAAAACTAGCCTAGCTCCTGACTTAGGGGGTTCAAGCCTCACAGGTGCATCCCGAAGGTGGATAAGGAAGGTCACTTTTTGCAGGATGGGAATCGGGATATTTTAGAAACCTTGAGAACAAAAGAATTCACTCAAATCTAGAGGGAAGGTGAAGTCTAGTGACAGGTTTTGGCTTGGCTTCCTAGCCTTGGGACGCTTTAAAATCCAATCTAAAATTCTTTATAAAAGTTCCAGCAAAGCAAATTGTAAAAAGGCCTATGTGGTCGATTATCATTCTTGCAACACTTATGCAAATAATCAGGCCAGATATAATGAACCAGACTTGTTTCGTAAATACAACTAATCTTATTTTGTAAATAAGACTAATCTTACTTTGATGATTTTTTATTAAAATGGAGATGATTGTAGAGAAAAATTTTATGTTTCAGATGAAAATTATAACCCACCCTAGTGGATTAGCAGGTCCTATCTACCTATAAATTGGACTAGCTCCTGGCATCTCACACATTTTGTCAGTCCTTACCAAACTGTCGATTATTCTAGTTTCCTTTTCAATATCTGGCTACTTTTCTCCAAATGGCCAGTTCCAATTTTTCTCCCACCCTTCTGACTAGACATTGCTCAGAACTGAAACCTGACTCACTCACACAAGCCTAGGTTGTGTAATAGCTGCCCCTTTCCCCCAGGAAAAAGAAGCCCTGTTAGTTGAAGCTGAACAACTTGATAAAAACTTCAAAGTGCTCATCACCACAAAAGATCATATATGGGCTACCTTTGTGCCAGGAGCTGATCCTGCATGCACTTCTCAGGAAGTTCACCAGAAAACCTTCCACTCCAGGAAATAGCCATGACCATGACATTGATATATATGCCATCACCAAGGACTTTCAACCTTAAAACTAGGAAATTCACCAAGTTGCCACTGGCATCCTCACTCCACGACCTACAAATACTTCAAGGCCAATGTTCAAAATCCTCTCAACTGGCTGCACTGTAGACTCTGAAACTGAGTTTATAGCCAGCTCCAACATTAATTGTTGATTTTCTCCCCGCCCCCCATCATTCTAATCTGTGTTCTCTCCTTTTGCAGATATCTTACTTTATATTTCCTAACCTGAGTTTTCTCTACAGAGCAAGCTTCTTCCCAAGAAGTTTGCATGCAGGAAATGAAGCACCAACGACCCCGTAGAATGGTTTATAGATTCCTTCAAAGTGAAAATATCTGAGCTACAGATGGAAAAAATCGTATATAAACTTTCCCTATCTAGCTGATGCAACAGTCATCAAAAATTCATCAGTCATCCATCACAAACCCACCCCTTCTACTCCAGAGAGGTCTCCATTCAGGGAGGCAACTGACCTTGCGCACCGGGACATTCAAAAACAATTGTATAAGCAAACATCATCAGAACCTTCCATCCACTGAAGCCTCAAGTACCCCCTCATTAAGCTTTTCTAGGAACCCTTACCCCCATGCTCCCTGTAGAGTACTCCTGCATGCATGAATAATGAACTTTTCTCCTGTTCCTCTGCTTATTGTTAATTAATTTGCGGGCTCCCAACCACCAAACCTAAATCTGTAGAGGATAAGTTTTTGCTCTCAAAAAATGTAAGAACTGAGTATTGTTGATTTCTACTTAAATTACATAGACGTCAAAGACAATCATCTGGTTGATAGTAATTCTTCAAAATGTACGACTATAAAAATATCATTTAGTATATGGCAAATTTTTATGTAGTTGTATTGAAAAGTATTTTATACATGTGTCCTCAATAATATTATTCTCCATTAATGGGAACATGGACACATGCATGTGTCCGTACACATGTGCACACATTTAAGCTTGTGTATTTCATTGATCAAGTCTCTGGACTGACTAAATGTTTCACTCTGCTTGGTTTTGGATTGTAAAAGATGTATCCTGAAATCTCCCATCAGTCAGACTTTACTCTTTGCAACTTTGACAGTTTGGTTCTTTATATATTTTGATGCTGTGTTGTTAAGAGTTTATAAGTTGATGATCATTGTATACACTTGATGTTTTTATTGCTCCTTTTGTCATTAGATAATGTGTCTTCTGACCCATGATAATGTGGTTTGTATTGTTCTGTGTTACAATCTCATTGCAGTTAACAATCGATGTATTTGTTAACATTTTTATATCAATTTTCATTTGGTTAGCATTTTCTTTTTTATTTCATCTTTATTGTATTTTTTTCTCATTACCATTTTGTTCCCTTAAACCCCCCATGCCTCAGCATTTTCTTAGTCACATCTTGTCCTGATACTTTATTTTAAATCTTGCTATATATACATCCCTTTATACCTATGGCTGCAATTTTAAAAATGTACTTTGTTAGTTTCTGTCTTTTAATTGTTAAGGTAAATAGAGTTACATACATTTCACTACCACTCTAACTGTGCATATTTTTGCCATTTTATTTTGTGGCGTCTGTATACCAGCAGTTTGTATTACCCTTTCCTCTCCCTTCCTACGGCTGTTGGATAAAAATCATTTTCTATATTGTCTGTTCTCCACAATGTATTTGCCCTAGTTCTAAATTATATTTCTAATATTTTAATGGTTACCTTTTCATTAGTATGATCATTCTTGTCCGTACTTAGCCTGAGTCCCCTGATGTTTTGGAGTTTGTGGGTTTTCTTTTAGTTTGTTTGTTTTTTTTTAATTTTTTAAATTGTTGCTCAATTCATGAGTGCTGATTATGGTCCAAGAATGTGTGAACCAAACTTAGGAGACACTGTTGGAAGAGTTCATAAAGTGGGGCTTGCAGAGAATGAGCTGCAGCAAGCCCACCCCATCTCAGGTCTCCCCAAATTCAGGAAGGTTACTTGGTTTCATGCAAAAAAGCACAGAGATGAGAGGAAGGGAAGAAATCACCAGGCTTCATGTGGCTAGTGGACCAAGTAATCACACAGACAACAAACGAAACAGTTGGGCATATGGACCATTGGCAGGACCCAAAGGAAAACGGTGCAGCCTCTGTCTCAGATGATCCTCAGAGACAGACTGGGTTAAAGGTGAGTATTTCCCCCCCAGGAACGCAGGGCACACCACCTAAAACAGAGGACACCGATTTCAGACAGAACAGGGTCAAGTCCAAGTAACATCAGGCATCACCTCCATGATTAGCAGAAAGTCAGCCTGCGTCACCCCTATTCCTTACCCTTCCTGATCCAAAAGGACCTACTGTCGTTAGAGGGAATGGGAGAAAATGACACCTCAGAGTCAGACCACAGCCAGCTCTTACCCTTGCCTTCAAGCTGGCGGAGCTACAGTCCTTGCCTATGGTGGCAGAAGAGGGGAGTCGATTTGAAAGACTAAAGCTTTAATCTGAGCTAGAATAAGTTAATAAATGAAAGTGACTAGAAGATTTTGGAATCAGATAGTGATTTGTTGGGGGGATGGGAAGGAAATTAGGAAGCACCCTGACATAATTCAAAGTAATAATTAGAAAAAACTACAAATAAAAACAGCCCTATGTTACACCCAGCACACTGAGACTCCTTCCAAATCAGTGGCACTGATTAATCTGCCGTTCCTTCCAGCTGTCCTCCCGAACACTCAGCCCAGAACCCGGTGTCTTAGCTCAGAGTCACTGCCCTGTGGCATACCCAGGGCTTCTATAGACCCATAAACCCATGCAATAGGTGTCCTGGCTCAGGCCCTGGATGTGGGGCTGATTCTGTCCTCCCAGTGCTAAATGTACAGCTTCCTGGAAGTCAGTGTCCCAGGCAGCCGTTGTGGGGAAGAAGGAGGGTGGGAAGGGACAGTTCCTAATTCCATGTCTGGCTTTGGGGCACTATTATTCTCCCCTGGCCCCTCAAGCACCCAAGATACCTCTGTCTGCTTGCAGACCCGAGCCTAGCAAGTCCACACAGTACCTCAGCGCACAACTGCTTGGCATTTCTATATTCTCTCTGGTCCACCAAAAGATCTAATTTTAAATTTTCACATGACAATGTTTTATTATGTTTTTAAAATAACGCTATCTAGCATTGATAGATATTCTGAACAGATGGGACGTCAAAATATGAACTTACAATACTATGGACCAGAAGCCAGACTTACTTTTTTTATAAACTCTTAAGTGCGATCTTTTCCCTCCACCTTCTTCTACAACATTAGTGTCCCCCACCTAGGTCAGTGGCTGGCACCGAGACTAGGCTCAGCAAGTAGTGCCTGGATGAGCGAACGCTTGACTTCGACAAGAAAGGGCGCCAGTAATAAAGATAACACGATTGAGTTAACACATATAAAGCATTTAGAACAGTGTTTGAAGCATGGTATTTGCCAGGAAATATTAGCTACTCATTTTTTAAGCTCATAAAGTCAGAGCTCAGATTGCTCCAAGAAAAATTATTTATCAAATGTAATTTCAACATTGTTGCCAATGCATATTGAGTGAAACATATGAAAGTCGATAAGGTGTCTTTTAAAAAAACATCAGAACCTAATCTGACACTTCCTAATGAAAACACTAATTAAAATTAATAAAAGGCATCATAGCACCACCGCTGGTGTCTGACCCTTTAGTAGCTTAGGTATGGATAAGCTCCTGCTCACCAATGTTACGATGTAACTTGAGCACAAGTATTTTCTGTTCCTTAAGCGACGAGTATAATGTCCTGGAGTCAACAAACAAAAGGGTGGTGATCTGAAGGGTGCCACGAGATATTGGGAAATATAGAGAAATCAAAATGAGGGGTTACAAATGAATCCACCCTTGTGTTCCAAAAGTATATTACTACAGGCCACTTCCTTCTTTGTTTTAATGTGCTCAATCCCACCACAGCTGCAAATTAATTTTCTCTGCTCCCTAAATGAATTACACGTAACTGTTTCTATAAATGACTACAGACATGAAAGTCATTTTCACTTAATAACTAACTATTAATCTCATATTTCTTGGTGTCACTTCAGTATGAAACGCAAACGAAAAATTATGCTAAACATTGCAAATTTATGGCAAACACCAGCCCTTGATTTATATTATTATAGATGGTTTATCACCAGAAGCAATCTAAACAAAACTCCATCAGATAGATGTTACAATTTGTATTTATTTCTCCAAGCACTAAATGGTTCTTCAATTTCAGAACTATCATTAATTTCTTATAAATGCAAATCTCTATTTCTTATTTTAATCTACAATAATTTCTCTACATCTTCAGAAGATTAGCTTTTATATAAAATATTCAAATAGTGATTATAAATGATACTCGGTTTTCCCTGGGCAATCTCTTAGCTATTATGCATAAACTATTTAAAAGGAATGGGTGGTCTGTATTGATCAGGGATATAATGGGCTAATACCATGCTCCTCCTTTCTCTTAAGTGATGCTCTCATGACAACAAATCAAATGAAAGCCCCTTCCATGTTTATGGCTATCCTTAAATTGTTTTGTCTACTTCCTTAACTCTCTATTTTTATATTTTCTTTCAGAATCTCTGATAAGACCTAAATCACCACGTTGACCTTAAACAAGAGGAAGTTAAAACTATTTATCCTTCACTTATTTTTCACTGCCATCTCAAAGCAGAGACACTCGTGAATCTTCACCTGACCATGCACACACAAGCGCAAAGGAGGCACACGGCTCCAACTACACTCCGACGTCAGACTGCACATGGTCTCCTGCTGTTAAAAGTCTGTCCTCAGCTGAACTTGGCCTCCACCTCCAGTGTCCTCCGGTAACCAATGCTCTGCTAAAATCTTCCTGATGTGAATGCAAGTTCTGTACCATTCAAAAGCTCCCAGCCCTGACTCCTAAAAAACTCGTTAGATAGATAATAGAACCTTCTGAATTCCCACCTAACCAGGCTTAGGTTCTATATGCCAGGTTTATCAGGCTGAAGTCCTCCTTGACCTATGCCATTCATCAGTGTTTTGTCTTCAGGGGTTATCTCCTCACCTTATGATGGGAAACCCCTTATGAATATATATTGATTCTACATAGAAAAACAATGGTTGTTGTAAATCCTGTGTTTTCATTCTAAAAAAGTCTTAGTACTAATACTGCATTTGTTGGACTATAAGACGCACCAGACCATAAGACACACCTAGGTTTGAGAGGAGCAAAATAGGAAAAAAAATTTTGAAGCAAAAAATGTGGTAAAATATTTTACCTGCTCCTTCCTCCTGTGACCCCGCTCTACCACCGCACCCCCGTTTTCCTCCCAAATTTGGGGGGAAAGTGTGTCTTATAGTCCAAAAAATATGGTATGTTCAATATCAAGTCATGGAGAGTGACACCAATAGCTCAAAAATAATGGCATTCACATTACTTTCAAGATATGGTAATGAAGAATTCATGAATTCACTCCACAAAATTTCCTTGAGTGTCTACAATGCATCAGCAAATTTGTCAGGCCTGTCACAGTCAGAAGTGAATTGTCTGGGAAATGAATGAAACCTAAACTTCAGGGGCCCTGGCACGGGCCGCTTTCAACCCTGGAAGAAGTTAAGCAATATTTTCACATTAGTATATGTTTTTGTAAAATTTGCAAATATAAGATATAGTTGTACTCTTTAAGAGGGCCTTCCAGGTACTCCAAGTGTCAGGCTCCATAAAAACTGGAATCTACCCCTTGATATCCAAGGAAAAGCTGTACAACTATTCCATAGGATACGTGTTACACGGAGCACTAATTTACTAATAGGAAGACAAAAATGCACAAAAGTGAACCCCATAAATCTCTGATAGAAAGCCTTCCTCAGAAGAGGCGTGCTAAATTAAAGTCCCTTCTGCCTGTCATGTCTGAGTCAGATAAACTTCCTTCCAATAACTTGGATGTCTTCTGTTAAATATTTCTTGTACAGGTTAAAAGAGTTCAGCCTTCTCTCATCAAAGATAATTGGCCTTACTATGCCACATCCTTTTGTTTATCAAAATTAAATTAAGGTCAATAAGAAGGTACTGAAGTAATATATTATTTAGACAGGGGATATAGGGTGGAAGGAAATAGAGAAGACTGATAATGTCTTCAATTACCATATGATTCCACTTTTCCAAAGTCAAAAAGTCTAAAACAAAGAGGAACTAAGTTTCAGGTAAAGACTTTACAATAGATTTTTTCCCATTGAAAAACTATTTGAATAAGTTATGAGGGAAGCTATTGTCTCCCTCCTCGAAAACTCTTCAACACAGAGCAGATTTTCTAATCTTCCACAGAATCATGGCTATTCAATAAGAATGCATTCTCTAGTAGGTTTTTTTTTTTTTGCCCTTTTCAAATCTACATTTTTTAAAAGGAATAATAGTGAGGGGATCTGCTAGATAAATGGTTCCCAAAGTGTGGTCTCTGGACCAGCAACATCAGCATCATCCGAGAACTTGCTAAAAATGCAAGTTCTGGGACCCACCGAGGAGTGCCCACCGAATCAGTAACTCTGGAGGTGGAGCCCAGCCCCCCCATGTCCTAACCAGCTCTCCAGGTGGTTCCTATGCCCACTGCAGTTTCAGAATTATCACCCCAGAGATCTGCTGAAGATCTAGCCAGCCAAGAGCACACACTGTCCCCCACTGGTCATGAGAGAACTAGCTGACTTCTATCAATTTAAAATTTTTATTTTACTCTAAAAATGTCAAAAGCCAGACCCAGTTTTGTCCACAGTGGCAAATTATATTGTTGTGCAATTTGCATTCATGAGGCAATTTGCCTCACCCCCATCATTTCCACCAGACTCCCCCTAACTTTCCCAAATACATATAAGCAAACCAAAGCAGTTCTAGAATAAACACCTTGTCACCCTTCCCAAACACGCTGCCATCGTAGAACTTCATACATATGAGCGCCACCACCACACTCTGACATAAATGCATCCAGTCACTAGAATACCCAGAAAAAACAAAAAACAAAAAACAATCTTTGTTAATCTTCTAAACAAAGATTAGAAGCATTGTCCGTCTAAAGATGTTCCTCAAATGTTTTCTCTCTCCCTGCTTCTGTTTCCGGCCACTTTCAGGTCACATTAGGTCCTAATCAGTCACTCTGCTTTGTCACAGACCTCAGGACATGTGTCAATTAACTCAACCATTTTCTGTTTCTGCTCCTGTCCAGTCAGCCCTCCAAGAACCTCGGAACCAGCCAGCTGCCAGAATCGATTCCCTGACTGGGCTGCGGCTCGCACAGTCTGCCCCACAAAGTGCATTCCCTCCCGTCCGCTCACTGGCCTTCCACACTTAGGGGGTGACAGTGGAGGAGAGGAAGCCTTGGCACGGAGTGTTCAGTCAAGGTCAAACACAGGTCTCCTCTCTATGGCCGCCTCAGAACTATTGTGAACAGGAATAATGGTTATAACCTGGTCACACTAAAAATCTACACAACCAAATTCAAAAAAATATGACCCCAACTAGATATAAGTAATATATATATTAAAACAAGCATAAAAAAGACTGGAAACACTTGATACCAAATGCTAATAATAGTTTTCTCTGGCTTGTAGGATTACAACCTTTCTGTTTGTTTGCATATATTTTATTTTACAGATTTTCTATGGTAAGAGTGCACACTTATATAATTTGAAAAATTATCTTTTAAAATAATGCAAGAAGGGGCTGAGTCTTCAGTTCAATCTTTAATTAAATAAGTGTGAGATTGGCTGTGGAAGATTTTTATCTGTTTTAAAATGATTAAAAACAAACAAAAAAGAAATAATAGAAATAAGTTGACATGATAAAAATACCTTTTTCAAAAATAATCTCCATATTACTTAGGAGTACATGTAATTTGCCTGAGATGCACATACATTTTTTAATCTGCTTACACTGTTATCTTCACTCTAAGACGTTCAGAGTCGCTCAATAATAACTGACCCAGGGACTGTAATATTGAGACATTAGCAGGAATTGACTATTGAAAATCAAATTCTTTCAAATATGTAACCCTCGGTCTTAGGTTATTATTTACAGTCTTTCCACATGGGTTTTCTCTCTTCTTCCCAGGTGGATCACTAAAGACTTGTGGAAAAGGTGGGAGGAAAGAGAAGAGGAGAAAACAAATGCTTACTAAGCACCGAGTATGTGCCAGCACTGTGCTAGGTACCAAAGATGCCTGATCACAAAACTACTAGAAGGACCCAGAACGCAGGTTTCATGTCTCTTAAAGGAAAACTCCCTAAACAGCTACCTCCTCGCTAATTCTGTTTTCCTATTCTTTACAGTAAAAACCTTTTATTTTTTTACCAAGTGGGCCTGACTCTATGCCCAATGCCTTAGAGGTACTAGCAGAAAAAAAAAGGAAGGGATGAGGAGCAAGGGAGTGAACGAAGTTGGGAAAAAGAAACTCAGCGTGTGTGATTTCTGGTTTATATATGTATATCCATTAAGTGCATATGTGTGTGGGTCAATTATATGCATCAGGTATAGATGGATTGGTTGTTCTGTTCATTTTTTTAAAACAACGGTCATAAAATCAAGAGACAACCCTTTCAAACTGAAAATTAGGATTCCTGGCCACCTCCCTTTCATAGAGCAACTGCTAAGCAATATAGAGTATGTCTGGAAAAAGTCCAACCATTGTTAATATGACAAGAACAGTTTGCATGACATCGATGCAACCTGGCAGCCAAGGAGAGTGGACTGGAACACGCATGTGATGTGTGAACAACAACAACTTCATTGTACTGGTCAGTGGGGGTGGTCGATGCCGCTGAGTGAGCATGTGTCCTGTGTGGCCCTCACATTCAGAATGACTGAGTGAGTAGAGCAACAAATCTGCATCAAATTTTGCATTAAACTTGAACATTCCTCTGTGGAATCTATTTGGATGATTCAGAAGGCCTCAGCTATGGGCAACTGGTGATTGGCAGCTTCATCATGACAACACACCCACTCAAGCATTATGTCTTGTGCAGAGATTTTGGCAAAACATCAAATCACCCAGGTGACTCAGCCCCTTTACAGCCCAGATTTGGTGCCCCGCGACTTCAAGGTTTTCCCCAAACTAAAATCACCTTTGAAAGGGAAGAGATTTCAGGCTGTTGGTGAGATTCTGGAAAATACAATGAGGCAGCTGATGGTGACTGGGAGAACTGTGTGAGGTCCCAAGGTGCCTACTTTGAAGGGGACTGAGGTTTTATTGTCCTATGTGCAATATTTCTTGTATCTTGTATTTTCTTCAATAAATGTGTCTATTTTTCATATTCCATGGCTAGATACTTTCTGGACAAACTACATATACACACACACACACACTGGTACATATATATTTGTGCGTGTATGTGTGTATATATACATGCATACATATACTAGCATTGTAACTTATTTCCTCATCTTGTACAATTCTCACCTGTAGTAATCACTTCCTTTTCTGATTACCTATTTCACATAGGGCCTCATATGCAGTACCTAGTGGTCAATTATATACTATTTCTGGTTTTTTTTTTTTGCTTTTTATTATTTTCCATATTTTAATGTTCTCTTTCCTACAACAATACATAGTCTTTGAGGACCAGGGCCGCATCTTCCTTACATCCAGCTCCTAGCCCTCTACCAAGATACCAATAAACTGTAACGTGAGCCCTAGGCTTTGTAATTGTCCCTCCTAATGTCGCACGGCGCTGTTCCTTCCACTGTCACCGCTTGGGTATCATCAGGCTTTGTGTGTCCTCTCTGGGCATTGGTCTGTCTGTTCACAATACTGTAAATATTTTAAGGGCAGAAAAGGTGTCTTTTTCATCTCTGCAGACTCCTCTGGGTTTCACAGTGCAACTGGTACATTACAGGTACTCAATATATATTGACTGCCTTAAATAGATTAAGGAAGGACTTCTGATGTGTCCCCAAGTCAGCTAAGGATAAGCAGAGTTTGCTAAGAATGAAAGGGAGATCAGAAGATTCACTACGCTCTTTCATGGGATTTTTTAAAAACATTAATCACACATTTAAAAAGGCCACATAACCTAGTAGAAAAAGCACAAATATCGAAGTCAGACGGTCCCAGTTGAAGTCGGAGCTGCCACTTCTCTTCTTTTTTGGTGTTTTTATTTTCAAATGTCTATTTTAGCAGCAAAATGCCTTTCTTCATCTTGAAATTTCTAAATACATGAGTGATACATGAATTAAAGATTTAAACAACATAAGAGACTACTGAAAATGAACTTGAAAATATTGTTCTACTGGTCTTTCCCCCAGCTCAGCAACATCAAATAACCACTGTCAGCAAACTGGTGTGCTCAGCTCTGGTTCTCTTTGTCTGCCTGTATGTGCGCACATGTGTGTACATGCACACTTTTTATTTTATATTTTTTTAAATAGGTCCATGTAGGGAACCGCCCTGCCTGGTTTCAGGAGCTGTAACCCCCCATGGCTAAGGCTGAGTGAGAGACCTTGGGACCATAAGCCTCTAAGGAGACAAAGCTTATCTCCCTGGCAGGGGTGCCACCTCTGCCCCCTTTACTTCACCCTGCTTGGCCCCAACTGCATGGCCGGTTAGGCAATGATGGGTAAGATTCCTCAAGGGAGGAATGACCTAAGACAGGTACGGTCACTAAGGGGCCCCCAGGGAAGGACTTGGGGGCTATAGAAAAAGGGGGTGATGGACCCTCGCCCCTCGGCTTTGAGGTAGCCCAAGTCCTCACTCTGTCTGCAAGAAGTCTCCTACTGTCTTGGCTGCCTTACTTCCTCTGCCTGACTTAAGCCTGAAACAATGCCAGAGGGCAGTGCAGTCCTATGCTGGAAAGGGCGGGTTCCTCGGGGCAATCAGGCCTAAGAAAGAACACATAAAATCCTGTGAAACCTGCTTTGCTAATACCCTCAGTTTAAATGATAAGGGTCCAAGCATGAAATGAGTTTGTTTCCAAAGTTTTATGGCCCTTTACCTATCTGACCCTGACTCAAAATAAGCCCTCAGAGTTCTTTGAATGTTATCTATCATTTGATCATTACTGCCTGACAATGACTGATGATCTTTATCTATACACCCTGTACCCCTATGCAAATTAAACCCAATAAAAGCCCATTGAGGAACAGGTTCCTGATCCCTCTCCTTTGAGAGATTGGCCACCTTTCCTCCCCAAGCAGATCATGTCTTGGTAGACTTATTCTCATGCATAATGCCGCGGACACTGTGGGCCGGAGTTCGCATCAGGTCCATATTCTATATGTATTGTCTTGTTATACTTTTTCGCTTAATTTTTACCTCATTCAATATTCAATGTCAATTTGTATTATTTTTCTGGCATTTTAACAGCACTAACACTCTGTAGCTACGTGCCTTTGAGAATGACAGTAAATACTCTGGGCCTCAATTTCCTCATCAGTAAACTGAAAATAGTATCAATTCCAAAGAGTTGAGGTAACGATTAAATAATGCCTGCAAACCTCCTAAATTTTTGGTGCTGAATACAATATAGCCATTGGTGTTGTTAATTGTTATTAACTCTGAGCCATAGAAATTAGACTGGGAAATTTCTAGCTCCCTTCCTCTCAGGGCTGATCCTTAGGGGGACTCCAGAAACTTCAGTCCCCTAAACTCCAGTCCAAACCTAAAATCATGTTTTCAGGAGGACTTCCTTTCCTTACTCATGAAATTCAGGAAGGCTCTAGGAGTCGATGGGAACTTGGAGCTGCTCACCGTGCCCCTGTTCCTGTGGGGTTACAGCGGAGAAAGGGTGAGGAGAACTATCTCCCTCCTAACTGCCTTGCAGGGAATCAGCAGCGTGAGTTCACCTTTTCATTAACCAGAGCCAAATCTACAAAGACCTGTTCACAGCAGTAGCCGCCCGACATTAAATTGTGACAAAAACAATAACCACCGTGGGCTCCAGTCTACAGCTGTTCTTCCTTCCACACCTGCCTTCCTGCTACCAGAGGCTGTGCACTGCGTGCCTATGAACTTTGTATTTAAGAGAGCATCTCAATACACACCTTTTAAATAAGACCTGAATTGCTAATCAAAACTGTTTGAAGTTTTCCAGATGCAAGTACATTTATATACAGCCCTTCTGAAAATAAGGGGGAGAAAAGCCCAAACCCTGTCAAAGTTAACTAGATTCATATAAAAAGCCTTCAGGCCTGCGCAATGTTTTTACTCTATTACATATAAATGTACAATAATTCTGTAAACACTGGGTTTAATTGCTCATAATATTTTAATTAAGGTTATGCTTTGTATAAATATCAGCTCATCGTTTACTGTGACTACAGTCTTATTTAAATGATGGAATCAATTTGACAGTGCATTCATGAAAAAGAGAGCTTTTAAGAGTGTTGCTCTTATGTGGTCTGGAATACTAACAGAGGTTAATTGTCAAAACAAGCCTAGTGCAAGACTTCAAAACTGTCTTCACATTTTAGTGATAGAACAATGTAACCACATTTTTATGTGACCTGCTGACCTCATACCATGAATAACATGATGGCTATTCTAAGTCTCCATGTCTGCTTCCTGAAAATCAGCGCTCCTTTTTAATATTTATATTGTGCGCCTGCCCTTTAAACAGATACCCTTTAACTACTGTATTTGCTATTCAGATGATCAGATAATTAGATGTAAGATTAGATGCGCCAGAAGAGATGGCTGCCTCAATTAATCTTACAGTCTGTGCCTCTGCAAATCACTACTTGGTGTGTAACAGAAAGTATCAAATTAAGTTTTCAGAGTCAGGGAAATTTCAAGTCTGCAGTCATTTTAAATCCATCTGAGGCAAGGATATAATTTATTACTGTATTCAGAATTCATGTCCTCTTTTTCCAAAACACCAATTTTAATTAAAGTACAGAGACCCAAAAGAGTAGGAATAGGGAGGGAAAAAAAAATGCCGCCTAGTGTCCCACAGGGATTACTCTCCCCTCCTGTAGACAATACCTGTTGTGAAGTCCGCGGCTGCCCTGAGTAAATGTCACAAGATTAGACACAGTGAGCCTCTCCCTATCAAGTGGCCCTCACCAGCCTCCAAAAGAGCAGTGTGACATCTCCCATCTGGCAAATACCGGGATTACTTTTCTTCCCTTTGCTACTGGTTTTCATATTCAAATTTCACAAATCACTTTGTCTCCTAAAATGATCCAGTAGTTTGTCTCATCAAATACAAGGAGCTGCAAAAAATCTCACACTGCCAACTATATGTACTTTTTTATAAATAGAACAGAACGTTTAACAGAATAGAAACAAGGCATAAAAATAGACCTAAAAACTAGAAAGCAGATGGCAACAAAAGATACAAGTATTTATCCATGGGTGATATTAAGAGGGAAGTGCAAAATAACCAGCCCATTTGGGATTCTTTTAAGAGTTTGGAATAAAGTAAATTCTTAGATCATCTATTGAAAGCATGGGGCCTTTCAAGATAGTGGGTGGGAGGGTGGTGTTCAAGTGTTCTAGTTTACAACTCCCAGATGTGAAATTGAAGCTTGAATCCTGTGGTAGGACTTCACCACAACAAATCCAAACCTAAAATCCTATGAAGGCTTCACTTCACCTGGGAACGCTATATTTGAAAGTTGGGGTTAATTAATATAAAACAACACTCCATTCATTCAACAAATATTTATGAAATACAGGAAAGCTTTCAAAAGGAAGCAGCTGCAAAGCTATTCACAGGGGAAAGAAATCTCCATAAATAACAAGAGGGCAGGAATAGCTTGTCATAGAATTATTTAATATTCCTCTGATCTCCAAGCATGAGGGGGACAGCACACGGAGATATGCTAACATCTTCAAGGATACCTGAAAGAGAAATCTGTTCCTAGCAACCTGGAACCAGAATCAATGAGCTTGACCCCATTTACTGCTTGATGCACAACTAAACTACGGCAGTTTTTGCATGTATGCTTCTAAGTTTAGCTCCTGCAGGACAGAGACCACAAGCCATCATTTTTCACATTTGCATTCATATAGTAGTTACATTATCTTTAGTGGTGTGCTAACTGTTGTTTCACACATATGGATAGATCCTGGTCTGAGGATCCCAAACTAGTTGGTAAGCATTTAAAGGGCAAGGGGAAGTCTTTTGCATGTTTTTATTTGCCTTCATTACTATGGGTTGTGCAGAACCAGGCACAAAACCATGCAAGGGATGGAAGGAAAGATGGGAAGGAAGAAAAGCATCCAGAAGAGAAGGAAGCTTTGGTTCCAAGGACTTGCTTATCAGTACCCTTCCCTTCTCTTTAGTGCTTGTCAACAGCCTCCATATTCTACCAATCACCCTGCTGTCTTTGGTTCTCTCTGAACTCTCCCTTTTCACCTATTTGGATCTGTCTTCACAATGTCTTCCTCGTGACTCTATTATTTTCCTTTCCTCGGGGTCTCAGCTATGACAAGCAGTCATGCCTGTAGCTGCTTAACTGGCCTCCTTTATCTTCTCTCTCCCCCCAAGGTCATCTCCTGAACCTCAATGGTGCTCTTTCCTCCTCAAAAGTCTGGGACAGCTTTCAGAAAACACCACACATGACACATAAAGCTTCTATGTACCACCACGTACTGTTTTTCTCTGTGCCTGGGGTGCCCCCGCTCCCGCTGACAATGCATCTCTCAGTCAAACACTCTTTCTCCCCTTCAAGCCCCAGCTCAAATGCCATCTCTCAAGAAAGTCTTATATGTGCTCATGTAGCCCAAACTCACTCCCACCGGCTCCCTGCTCTGGGAGAAATGTCTGTGTACCTCTCAGGCAGCGCTCACCATTACGGTTACCATCAAATCTCCCTGAGGATATTGCAAACTCCTTTTTAAAAATGCACCATGCTTTGTAAACTTACATAGCTCTTTCCTTTTCCCATAGTAGTTGTTCAGTAAACATTTGTTCAAGGATACCGTATGCACTCAGCACCGTAGCACAGGTACTCTGCAACAACAATCTCAAGCATGATCAGGGACTCGTAATTTAAGAAATGACTCCAGGGGTCAACTGATTTTATCCTTCTATTTGAAAGCATGTAAATATCTCAGTCAATTAAAAGTCTATCATGATTTCATACTCTTCTAAAATGGCAATTCAAAATGTTTTCAATTAAAAATACATGTGTTATACATATTTCCCAGCCACCAAACCAAAATATTTCTACAAGCACATAACTTTTTGCTATAAACATAGCAAACTAACATTTTAGAACCTCTCGTTTTCTTCTTCCTTTATTTACAGTGTGTTTGGCTTGTCTAGACATCTCCTTCTACGCCTCTTTTATATTTTAATGTGCATTAGCCCCTCCACTCTTCCACGGCCACTGAGATCACATTTTATTTTTTGGCCTAGGAGCAATTCTTTGCGTTCCTCTTACTTTCTAACACATCCTGCCAATTCTTCGTGGGCATGGCCGTGGCTTATCACATACCCTTTGCTGACAGCTCTTGGAGACTTCTCTGGAATGCATTCAGGAGCCAGGTGCGCCCACACGGCCTCCACCCACTTTCAGGCCTTCCCAATGTTTAACAACCCCACCAGAATACTAGTCCTTAGAGCCAACCTAAATGTCTCACACTGTAGATTACAGTCTTTCCCCTCCTTTTCTAATCTTGGTGGATGAGGAGCATGGCAATCGCCCTCTGTTTAATTAGCGAGAAAAGCCTTCAAGGCCTGTCCCAAGAAACTCTTTTGATATTTTGTTTTTCTCTTGGACAATATTGCCTTTTATATTATTTATCCACTAGAAAGAGTGAGAACGTCAAATTCTGTCTCTGCCAATGACATCCTATTTCTTTTATCCTGTCTGCACAGTTATCTTGTTTGAGCTGATGGCTGCTGTTTTAAAAAGTCGATGAAGGATTGAAAGATTCGGCTTTAAGCTTGGTGAGCTGTGCTTGTTAATCCAACCTCCACACAACACAGTAGTGTAGCCAACTCCCCTTAAGACGTGCATGATCTTAATGAAGAAATGCAGAAATCCAAGAGTTCATTAGCTTACAGGATTTGCATATATTAGCAGTACATGTCAAGTGTCCGATTCATACTGTGTCCTCTTGTACAAAGCCAAAATAAAGTATTTGCTCACTTGAGTCTAGGGGTTCTGCTACAGACAACCCTAGCCACTGTACCCAGTGAAATGAACACAGAAGATGGGGAAAAGGTTAGGAAGGTCGCACTCAGAGAAGTCCCTGCAGAGTGTGATGGAGGGTCTGTAGCCAGGTCCAGGGGCTGCCTTGCTTTTTGTGCCACAAATATAACATGGCTACACAAGGATCATTTAAAAAAAATTTTTAAGATTTTATTTATTTTTAGACAGAAGGGAAGGGAGGGAGAAAGAGAGGGAGAGAAACATTAATGTGTGGTTGCTTCTCACGTGGCTCCCCACTGGGGACCTGGCTTGCAACCCAGGCATGTGCCCTGACTGGGAATCGAACCAGTGACCCTTTGGTTCGCAGCCTGTGCTCGATCCACTGAGCTACACCAGCCAGGGTACAAGGATCATTTTAGAACAGTGGACTGCGTAAATCACTTCTCTCCATTTGAGAAACAAGGAAAAATGGCTGGAACTGAAATTCTTCTCAACATATTATTTAAAATAGAGTGAGAAGAAACTTTGCTGATAACATTCATTAAAAATCAAGCAAGCCAACAGATAAAAGTCCTTACTGGGCGGCCCAGGATCTGCTCACAGCTCCTGAGGCCCGTTCGAATGGAACGCTGCTTTGTGCACTTGTTGCGTGTTGATCGCAGCGGCCTTCTAAAAGTGAGAGCCTGTCATCGTCCATTCAGCCTCTCAGCAAAAAACAAGGCCAGCTGGACAAGCGTAAGCTCCTGGAAAATAACCTGATTTATCTTCTGCAACTAAGCAAAGAAATCATTCCCTAACTTAATGCCGCCCTCACATGTCAAACTGCCCACTCACCCCATTTGAAATGTCCATTCAAGTCGGAGGCCCTGACGCTCACATCAGCACCTCACAGGTTCCACCTGACTGGCACTGAAGTCGAAAGTACTAACGGAACACTTTCTTACTTAGAAACCTCGTTCCCTTTCATGTTGAACCTACTCAGACGTGTAAAAAACTTCTGTACATTTTTGTATCTTCATAACAAACTCCAGACACACTGCTCGTCATTTTGTAAAAACACCAAGATAAAAATAAGAGATTTCATGATATCTCCCAAGTTAATAAAGCAAAAGGTATCTCAGTGAAGTGATTATTTTCTATTTATTTCCACATGGCAATTTATGACACATGTCTGTGGGAAACTACACACACGCGTGTTTTATTTCAATTTAGGTACTAGTATTATAGACGGTATATAAGAAAAAAGTCAGCCCTCTGGGGCAATCTAATATATTGCTGGGGGTACATTAAGTTTGTGTACTTTTTGCAGGGAGACAGCAATTTGAGTTATACACACACACACATATCAAGAGCCCCACATATTTGACTCAGTAATTCCGCTACCAGGACTTTATTCTAAAGAAATGTTGGGACTTCCACTCAAAAACTGAGGTACAAAGATGTTAGTCATATTTTAGAATCATAAAAAATTAGAAATAACTTAAAATTCCAATGACAGGAAAGCATTAATAAATTATAGAGGAGCTACAAGACAAAATATTTTGCAGCCCCTGAAGCGTATCTTTAAATAATATTTGATATGCGGAAATTCTTATGATTAAAATTAAGTAAAAGCAACAGATACAAAGCGGTGGTTAAACAGGATCCACATATTTTTTAAAAATAAGAGAAATGTTTTTTACTTTGCATGAAGATTCTAGGGGAAAACTTAGGAAACCCACCACCCAAATATTAACAATTTTAATATCTAGGAAGTAGGCTTACAGGTGACTTACATTTTCTTATTTATATTTTTACATATTCCAACTGCTCAGTAGTGAATGTGTTTTATCTTATTAATTTCAATGAACTATTTTTCCACCTCCCTCACCCTTGACACCCTAGGTTTCCTGAACTCTTTACACCCAGGCTTTGGGAAATTAGATATAAAGTCGCCCAGGACAGTCCCTTCTATTTTTTTTCTTGTTATCAAGCCATCAACCACTTCCGTACTCCAGCATGTCCTGGTTTACATAACGAATTAATGGTGACTTTATCTAATTTGTAGGATTAGAGATAAAAACAAATTTCCAGAAGTAAAGCACTCTAATACATGACCAGTCTGAAGACGTGTTAAAGCTCCATTCTAATTACAAAGGAGGACCTGAGAGAATGGCCCCTCTCTAAGTATCTGTATTCTGACATTCCAGAACAGATTAAAGATCAATCTGTGTCCACTCGGAACCGTCTCTGACTCGGAGAGCAGGAGCCAGCTGCGATATAGGCTGCCTGATATCAATGTGCACACCCAATCACTGATGTGTATGTTAAACTTGAATTTTTATACACTGGAAGAATAAGGTTTATCAAAGCAAAACACATAATCTCTACTGGAGTGCAGCATGGCTGTGTCCTGGTGTCAGGCTGGTCATAAATAATTGGGTGACTTGGATGCCTTCTCCATTTCCACAGAAGTCAAGAAAAACAATTATTCTCCTGTGTGCTGATCTATGGTTTTATTTTTATTGTCCTAAGTCGGTCTAGGAATATATAATTTCCAGCCAAAGTAAAAAAGCATAGATGATGGAATATAGAATATAGATGATCATACAGATGAAGCATAGAATATTAATTGCTTTAAAACTAAAATAAATATCTTAGGAAGTTTATCTTCAGCAAGCAATTGGAATTTACTGGTTTGTCTGCCCATTTCCGCACCCCTTTCAGGAAGTTCACTGTACAACTAATTCATTTGACTAGGTCTTCAGAGAAAGATCTTGTTGAAAATACACCAATCCATAAGAATTTACTGTGATTATTTTTATTGTCATGATGAGTAACAGGCCCAAATCCCTGTGATCATGCAATATGGTAGTAGTTTTGCAATATTTTAAGAAAAATAATTTATTGCACTATTTGTCTCAGTCTTTTGCAGAATCCCAATGCATAAAAATAAGTAAAGCTTAACTGCTTAATCTTACCCCCGAAGCCTTTCTCTTCTCCCACTTCCACACTCAACAAAGTGCCCCATGGCACATCTATTGAAGTCAGAGCTTCAAGAAGCATGATGTAGAAAAGCACCATGGTTTTCCTGATAGAAGGTGGACTTCACTAGCTTTCTAGCTGATTTCTAAAGCCATGTCCTGCTAAAACTACGGACAAAAATATTCCTGCTCTTGTCCTTTTTTGAACCAAAACCAATTAATCAAGCTTTTCTCAAAGTCTGGCTAAGAGAAGGGACTTTAAAAACACTGTTGAAGGATACAGAGTCAAATTCTGAACTACTTTGGACCAAATCAGACCACATGAACTTCACATACACAGACCACATTGGCTTAGCCCATCACAAGAATTACTTTGATGAATAGACACAATGAAATCCTAAGAAAAATAATTTGACTGCTTGTCTCCTTAGACTTTTCTCCAAAGGTTGCTTTAAGAAAGAGCATTTGTTTCAAACAGTATTGATGAAGGAATTCCTATTAAATCGGTGCTTATTATTTATGGCCCATGTGATAAATATCTTCTAAAAATCAGTAGTAGGAAAAATTGATCGCCAAGGAACTTGTTTATTCTTTTGGAAAATAATAGTAACACAACGAATCATAACTCCTTTGTCATCTGGGCTGCGAGAACCTCAGAGCTATATCTGAAGGTCAATGATAATGTCAATGCCAGACCTTAGGAATCATACTTCATTTCTGCTGTACCATGGTGCCAATTTTCCACTTTTATTTACATTTTATTCCTTTCATCACAGGTATTCTAACTGTAAACTTCTTCAAATTCCTGATGAAACAAATTTAAAATTGTTCATGACCCATTAGCTTACACTGTAATTGTGTTAGCGCAAATCTGTAAATCCAGCTGCCAACATTGTAATTAAGTCAATACTGCTCTATTCTGTCCACTATATTATCCTTGGGTTTTGTTGGATGCCTTTTGAAAGTATCATTTATTTCTTGTTTAACTTCAGAAATATCTCCAAGATCCCTTGAAGCTTAGCAAAAGTGGCTCTGTTATAACATACACATTTGTCAGTAATCTGAAATGTAATTAGTCTAAGATTGGAAATCTCAGTTTGAGGCTTTCTTACTGTCTTCTGACATCTTGAGATTCAATTCCCTCTCGACTATACTCTTTCCAGTCTGAATATAATTTTCCTCCTTTAATGGTAAATCTAATCTCATCACAATCATTTACTGCTTACTATGTGTCAGGCGCTATTCTATCTTATATGTAATGCATCACTAGAATTTCAAAACTAGTATCACCTAATTTTAGAGTTGGGAATACTACAGGCAAGCGAAATTAAGTGACTTACCCAGGGTCACAGGGCAGGAAGTCGCAAAGCCATGATTTCAACCCATGTGATCTGATCTCACAGTTCATGCTCTTAACCATTATTCTATATTGCTTCTCTTGAACAGTATATAAAAGTAGCAAGTTTGAATTCTGCTTTAAGAGACTAAGTAAAATATTAATAAGAAAGTTCTAATAGCAGGAGTAACTATTACATTTTGAGGAAGGATACCAGGAAAAAATTTTTTTAAAGATTTTATTTATTTATTTTTAGACAGAAGGGAAAGGAGGGAGAAAGAGGGGGAGAGAAACATCAATGTGTGGCTGCCTCCCACATGGCCCCCACTGGGGACCCGGCCCACAACCCAGGCATGTGCCCTGACTGGGAATTGAACCAGCAACCCTTTGGTTCACAGCCTGCGCTCAATCCACTGAGCTACACCAGCCAGGATGGATACCAGGAAAATTTTTGAAATCAATTTTCATTTTCTTGAGCTGTCTTTAGTGTGAAGGCTGCCTTAAGATAAGAATGGGGAAGACATTCTAAAAATTCCTTCTTGCTCTGTCACTTTAATTTTTACACTTTTGGAGGAAAGGAGTTTTATGCAAATGATGGGTAATTCACAAGCCTCTGCTTCTTCAACTCTCCTTCTATGGAATTTTTGTAAATAAGTATGGTTACTATAGTAGATTATAAAATATTATTAAATCTATGCAGATGCCATCTTTGTGCAGAGGTGGGGGCAGCAATAACATGGAGGAGGGACAGTCTCAAGAGATAAAATCCTTTTGAGCACATTGTCTGCAACGAGTGAAAATATACAGCACCTAAAGGAATACGAGAAACTGTACACTACATTTAAGCATAAGCACGTTCTCCACATCTTAATGTAAAAAAGGAAAGGACAGCATTAACATACACATACAAATAAGCAGGCCATTTCTTTACTTCTACTAATTAACATCTCTTGAGATTGCCAGGGTCTCTTAACATCTCTAGGGGCCCTCCCAGAGGATGTCCTCTTGGCAGGAGAACCAGCGATTCAAAAACTTGCTGAGTCCAGAGGGAGAACTGTCAGAGAAGAAAAGCCACCCCTAAAAACAAATATGTTAATTAAAAACATGAGATAAACACCAACATCTTCTACCTCTACCCACTCCCCCAGGAGGCCAGGGAAAATAGTCTTTCTAGTTAACACTATTAAAAAGCCAAATTATGAATTCTCCAGAAACAGTTAACATTTGCTCCACCTAGTCATTGCTTCCTAGAAAGGCAACTCATAAAACGAGAACTAAAAAGCTGTAATAGAAATTTCTAATTGCTCAGATTTAAAATATATGAGACTCAATGAATTTAACCTCAAATAGGGCCTGAAATTCCCTTGGCTATTTCCATGAGTATCAACAGGAATAAATGAGGACAGGTAGGAGGCATTCAAGAGGGAGCGGCCAAGGCTGGGAGAGGACCAATCAGGAACAGGGAGGGGGGACAGTGGAGGAGACTAGATGTGGCAGTATTTGATTACCCACCAAAATGCAGTCTTAGTGGAAATACAATTCTCACTGATTAAGAATTGAAAGTGATGTGGGTTCGATACACATGGACCCCAAATCTGGCACCTTATATTTTAAGTTGAAGGAGTTTGAGGAAACAGCAGAAACAGGAAGGTCTCTCTATCCTTGCCCTCACCCTCCCTCTCCCCTGAAAGAGATCATAATACCTCAAGTGAGAGGTGCCCTCCCTATACCCAGAGAAAAGGAATACCTGTGTCTCCCAGACTGAGGGACGAAGCTCAAAAGAACCTGAAAGAACAGGACTTGCTAGGTAAGCATCCCCTAGTTTACTACACTTACTTTGTACTCCGTCCTATCCTATCTTTCCACTGCTGTCCACTCTTCAACAAACAGCATAAAAATACGCATGTTTAATCATTTCTTTGGGTCTTCATTTCCTTATGAAGGCTCCTGTGTCACTGAAAACTGACATTAAATAAATCTATATACTTTTGTTAATCTTTTTCAGTTTAATTTTTTCGATCCACTTTTTCCTATGCTGTAAAAAAGCATGGGAATGGTGAAAAGAAGGAGCGGGTGGGGAGGGGAGGGGAGGGGAGGGGGAAATTAATGAAGAAGTATAGGGAAGAAATGAAGGTGGAAAGAAAACTAAAGTTAAACAAACAGTCAAAGCAAAACATTTTTATGGTACCATTCCAAATTTCTTCTTATTTTTTTCCTTGTGTGTATATTTTTCAATGCAGAAGTGCTATTACAAGTTTAGTATAAAGTAAAGGCATGATCTGGGAGGCAGGCAACCCTGGGATCAGGTCCAGCCTCTGTCACTGAGCAGCTGTATGAACATGACAAGTTACTTAACTGCACTGATCTGTAACATGTTGATAATAAGAGTAATCAAATGATTACCATTTTGCCATAAATACGTTTTCACATATGTATTTATGACAAAAATAATATCTACAATTTTAGCTACATAAAATAATTTTCACCTCTCATCATATAAAAGCAGTTTCCATGTTGCTAAGTCTTAATAAGCATCACCTTCAATGCCTGCAAACCTTTCTGTCAGGTGAATACATTACACCCCATAGGGTTGTTTGCAGTTTCTCCTTTTTACAAAGCCGTTATAAACATCTTCATGCTGATATTTTTTCCCCTAATTTGGATTACTCCTTCAGATGAGAGGAGCTTCCTGGTAAAGGAGACCTGACTCAATGAAGGGCATGAGTGTTTCTCTTCTAACAAAAAAGGAGTCAAAAATCTAGATTGCCCTTACTCACCAAGAGTGTCAGATTACGCCAATGTTATTAATTACCATGATCTGCAACCAGTGTTTCTTCCTTTCCCTTCTGCCCTGAAGGAGGTCATAAGGCCTCAAGTACGCTCTTCAAATTTTATTTTGAGCAAAGTCCTGATTTCAGATCAATAGTTAACCCATGAGCCTTCCCAGCACTCGCCCTAGCTTCACGGGTAAGCACATGTGTACATGCACCATACAGACGGGGTTTCCCTAGAGAGCTATTCTCTACCCCTATCTGCGGTCAGTCTGCAGTAAAAAATTACCACCCAGTAGATTCAGCCAAAATTCAACTATGAGACGTGTGCTCACGGCAGCTTGTATATTATTTAATCGAGACCGTTATGACAACTTTTTTCCATTGTGGTTTGTGATAAATGCAATCAATCAGCAAATATACACACACCAATCATTGAACTACTTTGAATTGTCTGGAACTTGGTTGAAATGCAAAGAAAAATCAGAGCCATAATCAATCTAATTGGTAATCCTGGAGTGCGATCAGACTTGGATGTTTTAAGTACATGGGTGTGAAACACGACTCCCTGTCTATTCTTTACTGTCTCTGCAGACTTGGTGTATTAACTTTCAGTCAAAAGTTCACTTGATATTTTTTAGGAAGTTGTCATTTTTCATATTAATATCTGTTACTTCATATTACTAGTATTTATCTGCAAAGATTACATCTACATCCTGTCATATATAAATCTCATACTAATAGCTTCCTGGGCAAATAATATTGGAAGTGTATTACTCTGGGTTTAACCACAAACCTTTGAAAAAAGGTCATGATCTCCAAGATAGAACTTAAAAAAAGAAAAAGAGAAAGAACACAACACCAAATTCTAAACTTATAAAATAGTTGCACTCATCTGGATTTTGCAAGGTATTATCTATTCTAAAGCACTTGAAGTTACTCAGTGAGGCAGAGAGGAATAATCCCATTTTACAGATAAAAGAAGAATAAAACATAAAATGTGATTTAACATGCATTTGAATTTTATTACATCATAAACCAAAGCATTTTGGAATTGGGAAAAAATAATATGAAACAAACAATATATAACTCATTTTTGCAGATACCATGAATGGAAACTATTAGTCAAAGTCCTCCATATTCTTAATGACAGAAAAGCCCAGTATTCCAGAAAGAAGATGGTATAGTGGGAAATATCCAGGATCTGGAATCAGAAATGTGTGTGTGGACTCCACAATTGAACTTTGCAACTTGGTCAGGTTCACCGCTACCCCGCCTCTCTGAAGATTCTTTATCTGTAAAATGGAATTATATCTCTACCTCACTGACTTTTGTGACAATAAATGATACCTGTGAAAGCATTTCATCAGCTATAAAGTAAGTAATCTATGAATTCTAATTATGAATCATGTTTCTTCAACTTTCTCCAAATGCCATTAGCATTTCCACTTTAAAAATCAATTTTGCCCACATGTGGTCACTGCCCTGGTCTACACTGAGGTTCAAAATATCACACAACCTTTCTTTGCTCTCCACTCCTGTGATATTACATGGAGATTGAGAGATACCGGCTTTCTAATTAATTTTATTGGGGTGGCATGGTTAAGATTATATAGGTTTCAAGCATACAATTCTATGATATGTCATCTGTGCATCGCATTGTGTGCCCAAACCCAACGTCAAATCATCCCCCGTCACCACACATTTGACCCCCTTTTATCCATGCAGTTGTCGCTTTCTATGGATTTATGGGCTGGCCTGTGGATTCCTTCTATGTATGTGTTTCCTCAAACATGTTCAAAGGCACTGGGCATAAAGAGATAAAACAAAAAATCCACCTTTAAGGCAATTCCCCCATCTGGTAAAGGTGATACCTAAATAAACATACATTTACACAAACTTCTCATAATAAATATGCAGGTGAGTACTCTGGGTTCACAGAAAACAAAGCATTTAAATTCTGCTGAGAGGTCACAGAGGCTTCACAAACAAGAAGACCCTTGAAGGACAGGTCCCTCATCTCCCCATTCATGGTGGTTGTGTCACGATATTTAAGATTGCTTAATAATTAGAAATAGTTTGTGAATCTACACAATCTCTTTCTGCTTAAAGGCTAAAAGCCTTTAAAGATAAGTCTCGTAAAAGCATACATTGTTGCCTGCATCTAGGACTACCAGCAAAGAAGCCAATAGGCATTAGCACAGAGTCAAAAGCATCTCCTCACAAGGGGGCAACGTGGCATCTCGGGCGTTAAGTAGTCCTCGCCTTCTCTCCTGCAGGCTGTGTGACCTTGGGAAATGTGTTTCCATTACTTCACTGATGCTGTTTCCTCATCAGAAGAGAAAAAGGACAGTAACAGTGCGGGTCTTGCAAGGTGCCTGGACAGCACAGATTCTGGCCCAGTGTGCACCTTTCCCTGAAAGCCACCTGAGCGCACCTCTGCCCAACACTGACCACCATGCACTGTGACTGCCCGACTCCTCCTTGACTGAGAGCTCCCTGTGGACCAGTGCCCGCCTCTTGCTCATCTCTCCATTCTAGTGCCCGGTGTCCGCGGTAGGGCTGGGGGCAGGGAGATGCCACACTGTTCATCCACTAATATACTGTCAGCACTTGAATAGAATGAGACGGCTATTTCCAAAAGTAACGGAGACCATTGTGGAACAATGTGCAAAGCAATGCAGCAATATAAGTGAGGTTAGTATGACATTAAATTAGTTAATTAATTAACTTATTTGACAAATATTTATTAGCAACTACTGCATGCTAGGTACTTTTCCAAATGCCAGGGATACAGCAGTAAATAAAATGGACAAAATGTCCTGCCCTCATGGAACTTACATTTTAATTCAAGAATAGACAATAAATGAAAAATAAAAGCAAATACATAGCATGCGAGACTATTATAAGTGCTATGATAATCATAGGATAAGGAAGGGGGGAGGGAGGGTCAAGACTGTGGAGAGTTGGAAGTTTTACTGAGGAAGTGACGTCTGAGCAAAGACCTGAACAAGGTGAGAAAGTGAATTTTTCATATATATATATGAAATGCATTCTCGATGGAAAGAACAGCAAGTTCCAAAGCCCTGAGGCAGAATTCCTTGCAAGGAGCCCAGCATGACTAGAGCAGGGTGAACATGGAAGAGGTGAGTTCAGGCAGGTAGGCTGCAGGACATGCTTGACCACGTAGGAAAGCACAGTGAAGGCACTGCTGTCACTCTCGGGGAAGTGGGAGCCAAACGTGGAGAACTGAGTAGAGACCTAACATGAACTATATATTTGAACAGAATCATTCTGCCGAGATGGTAGAGAAAAGGTGCAAGGACACAATTAAGGAGGCCAGCTGGAGGGCGATACTGATACCCAGCTAGGGTATGCTGATGACTTGGACCAGGATGAGCAGAGTGAAGGTGTGTGGTCAGAGGAGGGACACGTTTGGAAGGTACAGCTCCCAGGTTTGGATATGGGGGTGCAAAACAGACAGGAGTCAAGAACTAATGCGTAAGCATTTTGAATGACACCTAATTTAAAGAAACATGAGTTATTCCAGGTTCTGAAAGTTAAAAGGTAGGTAGCAACTTTTGAAGAATAAAGGATGACTGGCTAGGATCTAAATGAGCAAAACACAGCAAGCACTACAAAGAAAGAACCCTTTGACCACAGCCTCAAAAGCATGACAGATGAAATGGAGTATGTGCGGTATTCAGTACAGTTGGGTGGCTCCACCTTCCTAAGAGAGGATGTAAGAAGATACTCAGGTTCAGATGAGGACTAGTATCGTGAGTGGTAGGAAGGCCAATAAAAGGAGTGTGGGTGTGAAGACGAGAAATGGAAGGGAGATACACTCCTAATCAATCAAAGAAATGCAAGCCCAGAGTTCCTTGTGGTTGCTGAACACAATATCCCTTGGTATTAAGGACAGAAAGATGCAAGGAGTGAAAGCAGTGTGTCCTCATCCTTGGCAAGGTGATCAGTGACTGGACCTTGGAAGCAAAGAGTCTCTTGCCTTGTTTTTAGAAGAATCTCAGGGAAGCTGATAGCTGCACCAACCCCAAACCCATATACCAGCACACAGCACTCCAGAGCGGGAAGGTATAATTGAGTGTAATTAAACATCAAAGTCCCCAGAAAGTGTGAGATAGATAAAAAGTGAGAACCTACTTATGATGTAACCATGGGGAAAGAGTTCATCTTTCATTGAAAGAGGAGAGAAAGGAAACTTTGAAAAGAGCTGTAATCACATCAGAGTAACCTGCCCCTTTTTCCCCACTTTAGTTACTTTTTGCCTGGGGCAGTGAGAGGGTGCAGACACACAATAGATGTGAATGAAAAGTTGCACCACACACTCCTCAGACCACCCAACAGGTGTATGTTTCACTTTAATATACACAGATGGAAAAAAGATTGTTTCTTCCTTCCCCAAAGGGAGCTGACACAGGTGTGGGTACACATGTGCACACACGCTGGGTGTTGCCGTCTCCAGGATCTAAAACATACTAATTTTCAAATTTTTATAACCCAGTTCCCATAGCAACCATAACTCAGTCTTTTGAAGGACACATAGGAAGGATATTCTGGCTGGAGACTACAACATTCTTTGACAATGCAGAAAAATAAAACCAAAGACAAATCAAAGTAACCCAAGATGGCATTGTTTTAAAGGCCCCCGCTTTCTTCTCTTTGACAGTATTAATGCTGAAGTAGGCAGGGTGCTTGCATGCTAGGGAAATCTCAAATTCCAAGGAGAGCTCCAGCTGGAGAGGCGCTGCCTGGCCCGCTGCAGGGAGCAGTCCTGCTGTGCCTGTGATTGCCTATCGATCCCTTGCGGAGCAAGCCTCTGGTCCGCACCGGATAGGTCGGCAGTGAATTTGTATCCAGCATTGGCTGTGCTCTTTTGGGCAATCCTATTTCCTAACAAATGCAGCGCAGTGCATTTTCACAGCATCTTTCATCTTTTTCAGAATTCAAACGCACATCAACAGAGCTAAATTTCCGCGCACTCCACTTCAAATGATGGCTAGAAAACCTCCACATAAGATTTGAGTCTCCCCTGATTTGCTCAGGAATAACTCAGCTAAGGAATGTGAATGCCTCCTCCTACGATACTCCAGACAGAATATGGGAAACTCCAAAAACTTTTTTTAGCATTCACAAACTGGCAATAAAAAAAAAAGAATTGAAATAGACTACATCAGCTCTAAAGTTGTTAGAAGTACAGCATCTATCACTTGCCAGATATCATTTGGCCAATCACAAACACCACTTCGGAGTTCTTTCTTAAGACAAGAATGTACCCAATTAACTGGATTGAAAGAGCATTTACTGAAGAAAATTTAGAATTCAGTCAAATTTGTTAAAAACACTCCTTTCTACAATTTCTTGACCCAACTGCTTTGAGTTCTCTCTCTGGTGCTGTGCTTTTTCTGTCTCCGTCCATTGGCTGGTTCTAGCTCCTGCCCACTGGTCTGTCCTCTGACATCTCTCCCTGTGAAAATTCAGTTTGTTTTTCATCACTTCATGGTAGTCCTTCTCAAAAGAGCCACCTTCCAGGAACTGCAAAGTCCTCATTCCGCCCAGCATCTCCTGTCCTTGAGTAAGCTGGTTTCTTCTCCCAGCCCCTTCTTTTCCCCACTCACGTTACCAGCGCAGCGGTCTCGCCCACAGGGAATGGCCCAGCAGACCTCCCTGGTTCTGGCTTTGCCCTTGCGCTCCCTGCAATCTAATCCATCCTACTTACGATCCTCAGAGTCAGTCCCCTCATACTTGTTTTCACTGCTGCCTTCTGAGACCAGAAGCCTTCTCTGGCCTTAAAGAGAAGGAGATGGAAAGTCAGAGTCATTGTGGCCAATATCATCTAGTCCGAGGGTTGGCACTGCCCATATCCCAGCCTCGCCAAACTTCCTGCAGGCCCTGGAGAGTACTGGGCTCTTTCGTAATTCCAAGGCGTCCACACATGCTGTCTCTTCTACTTAGAAAACGCCTCTCCTGTTCCCTTCACCTGGCTAGTCCCAGCCTATCTTCCAGCTCTGTCTTGCCATCACTTCACTCTTTTTAGCAGACACCCAGCCTCTCGCGTCCCCATTGTAATTCCGGCCCATAACACATTGCCTGGCACACAATAGGTGCTCAGAGGGTGTGTCAGCGAAGGAGGGAAGGAGGAAGGAAGGAAGTTAGCTAGTTTTCTGTTACCTAGCTTCATGTTCTTTCCAATATACCGTTCTGCCTTTGAAATAAAACGTATTCAAATAAAAGGTTATCAACGGTTACCTAGGGACTAGATTGGTCAGCATGACCACAGAGTAACCAAACTTTCAGGGGTTTCCCTCACTCGGGAAGGTCCCTAAACTGTGGTCTGACCTGCTGAAGAAGCTACTGCACTGCACTCATATACTTCAGGTCAACACCCTGCTTTCCCACTCACCCAGTGGTCCTGCCACCTCTAACCCAGACCAATATTCTCCGAGAGTGTCTCAGCCCACAATAGGCAAGCCACCCCCCCCCACCCCTGCCGCACTCCCTGGTCAGCCAGAACACAAGGATGGAAGGGGTACGGCCCTCTGCCTTCTCCCAGAGCCTGGGACTGTAGTTCCTTGAGAGTTAACTCAGCTCATGGCCCAGTGCCAGACACAGGATATACCGAGGGAAATGTGATCAATAAATGACGGGCTCTTTTAGTTCAATGCCTCGTTCTCTCCTCTGCGCTGGCTTTTTCCTCACTAATATCACGTGCTTCTGATTCACGCATACTTTACAGCCACCACAGACTCACCCAACCCCATGTCTCTCTCCCACCACTGTCCTAAGTCACTGACTTGATTTATGCCTCTTGAGAAGGTGGTCTCCACTTGCCCACTCCAGTCTCACCTCCTGTTTGTTCCTGACACCACTGATCAGAGCCTGGGCCCCCCTCCCAGCAAGGTCCCAGCAGACTCTAATCATAGGAAACAAAGGACGATTTCCAGCTCTTACTTGGCTTGTCCTTCCTCAAACATTTAACACAACTCATTTCCCCTTTCAAATGCTGGCCCATCTTAATCTTTATGACTCTCCTCACAGATGTTCTCCTCCGCCCCTTCGCCAACACCTATTCTGTACTCTTCACTGGCTCTCTTGTTTGTTTGGCCAAATTTTCCTGAATCATTAACATCTTACAGTAAAGCTAAAGCCAAATCTATGGAACTTTTACTACAAGGCAGTCCTATTATATATTTTTAATATATTAACTCATTCTATGGTTCACAAGCACCCTATGACTCAAATATGTGTCATATCCATATTATGGATAAGGAAATTCAAGAAAAGAGAGAAAAGGTAACTTGCCCTAGTAACTGGTAGAACTAGGATCTGAACCCAGACAGCAGAGCCCGCACCCTTAACTATTATCCTGTACCGATCCCTTAAATGATGGTGGCCCTCAAAGGTCCCTCTGAATCTACAGATATTAACTTAGTGATATTACCCTCTTTCCTGTTCTTATACATATATACCCAGCAACCCCTTAATCTATTGTTCGAGACCACTGCTTGCTCCCAGCTCAAGATCCACATATCCACTGCCTGCTAAACATATCTGAAACCAGCTCATCATCTTTGACCTATCCCTTCAATTTGTTATATTCACAGCATTCTTCACTTGCTGAAGACACCACCACACACCCGCCCATCTAACCCAGCGGTAATGAGTTCGTCCTTCCCCCACCCATTTCTTTACCTCCACATCCCACAACTGCGAGTTCCTCAGTTCAACCTCTTCCTCCCCAACACCTGAGTTCAGAGCCTGATCATTTCTTGCCACAGCTAAGGGCTCTTCACACAGCTGCCAGAGTGATTTCTCAAAACACCAGCTCTTCTCCTCAGGGATCCACTGACAATATTTCCAATGACTCCTCATCCCGTCAGGACAAAACCCCAACTCCTCTGCATGGCTCATAACAATGCCTCTTTGACAGACCATGGCTAACTCTCAAGCCTTGTTTGACCTTATATTTTACTTTCCATAACCCTAAACGCATTATGCTAGTTGTCTAGTCCCCAAAGCCGTTATACACGTGCCCCCTCTTCCTGAAACACACTTTATCACCCTCCTCCCCCTGCCACTCACCTGTCTCCTTTGGCTCACTCTGCTTCTCCACTCTGGTGTCTATACCCAAAGAGCTTGCTCCTGCAGCCCCCTAAGCCACCTTCTCTCCCCGTATTCACCATACTGAATTGCAATTACTTATTTATTTATTTATTATTAGGCTGTACTTCTCTGAGTACAGAAAGTGCATCCTATACTCCTTTGCATCGAATAAGTATCTAATACAGGACAAACACAAAGTAAGTAATCAATAAATCCTTTATCAAATGAATGACACATGAACACAAACTCTTGGGGGCTGGCCCTGCCCCTCTTCTGAATTAAGTAAATTGCTGTATTTCAAGTGAAAGAAGCATATGGCTTTAAATCACATCAGCTCCAGCCAGGGAATATGGACTCTTTTTCATTCAAAACCCCCTTAAATTGTTATTCTCACTATTGATCCTCTCTTCTTTATAAAAAAATAAAGTTACTTTAAAATGTTTAATCTAAGTAGAGGAGAATAGCGAGAGCTCTTTGGCAGGAAGATCAGTAAAATACGCCAGTGCCTCACTGGTACAGCATCATTAGGAAGTGGACGAAGTCACATAAAGTAATTACCTGGATTAATATGCATTTTCCTGAAAACATCAAATGATGTATTTATCCACTCTGAAAAAAATCATTCTCAAATATAGTATAAATTTCTCTGCTTTTGTAATCAAAGTGTATTTTAAAACATGCTCACATCACAGTAAGTGAAGGTGACTTTAGAAAGTAAAGCGCAGTCCCACTTTGTTAAGACAGACAGACGTATTTGCATTTCCATTTACATTTGTTGTTTATATTGCATAGCATTTCTAAAATGTTAACAGTGGATATCTCCTGTGTGAGATCATGGAAGGTTATTTTGTTATCTTATTTTATCTCTACATCCTAATCTTTCTACAATAAGATGTATAAACTATATAACAATAATATAAATTTGTATAAAGACTCTATTGAATATTGAATCTAATGTTTTATTGACAAAATAAATCTACCACCATCGAATTCCATATTGACTTATTTACACTTAGAAGCTAATAAAGTGAATGGGACGCCTGTACCTATCTGATCCAGAACACGATGCTTTCAGGATTCTTGGGATTATATTTTTTTCAGCCCCTCTCACTATCAATACAGACATATCTTCTCTTCTGCTATCAATTCCTGCTTCTAGATGCCCCTTTCCCATTTATAATTACGTTGTTTGTAAAGATGCTAAAGTCGTTTGAAAAATAGACTAACATTGGAATGTAATGTCCAGTATATTTTTAATACAAACTTTGTGACAACTGTTTGGATTTTTTATTTACCATAATAGCTAAGACTATATTTGAGCTTCAGAACGTGTAGTTCAGCTTCCAGCTCCACAGCGGTGAGCTACGTGATCTTGGATAAGCTACTCAGCTTCCTGAGCCTCAGTTTTCTCATCTGTAAATGGGAACAGCAATAACCATCACATAGGGTTGTTGTTAATACTAAATGATATAATGAAGTAAAGCACTCCGCAGAGTTCAAAATAATTGTAAGCACCCACTAAGTGTTAGCTATTGTTATTTGTTTTTATTATTGTTTACTTCTTGATTCTCAATTATTTGCCAGGTATATAGATTGCCAAATAGCTGAGCTCTAGGTAAGCAAAATATTCCTATATGTGAGCAACTGCTTACAGAAATGAGAGTCATCATAAAAGCTATGTCGGGTTAACCTCACCCTTAAAGAGTAGAAAAAAGGTGATCTTATCAAGTATTTAGCAGTTTACAGCAAATCTAGCATCCCATAAATTAAACACAGCACTGTAGCTGCAAAATGAGTCACTGACTGTGGGATGGAAGAAGCCACATCTAGGCCTATTTACTCCAGACTGTGCTTCCATCAGTTCCTTTGGAGCCAGCTACAAGCCCAGAGCTCGTGTGGTGTGGCCAGCACTTCCCACTCCAGCTCTGGGACGCTTCTAGAGCCTTTAAACAGAAGAAATCACCCTTATCTTCTGGGACATCAATGAAGTAAATAATAGCAACCCAGACAGAGAGTAAATTATGACACAATTTTACTGAAAAACAACTGAACTGTAAAGATTCTCATCAGAAATAAAGTTCAGCGACATCAGTGGCCTCAACAGTGGTCTTACAAAGTGACCTTCATGTGATCAGGTCAGCAATACACTACAGGTCTGAAAACTGTTTCAGAAACAAAGAGAATTTAACAGTATTTTCTCTAAGAAAAAAGTAATGGATGTTTATTATACAAAAGTCGGCAAAAATTGAGGACTATAGATGGGAGAATAAAAATTATCCATAATTCACCAGCAAGAGATAAACACTATCAAAACATTCTGATACATTTCCCTCCTTTTATGCATATTGTCTTTATATTTATGCATTTACATATAAAATCATGCTGTTATAGATACTTGTATCCTGCTTTTTTATTATAATGTAAGCATTTTATTGAGCATTAAAATTATTTGAAAACATCATTTTTAATAGCTGTGTAAATGTTCCATTGTAAGGATATACCGTATTTACCCAACCATTTACTTACTGTTGGACATTTAGGCTGTTTCCAATTTTTTTGCTAACACACAGAAATTTTAAAGATGGTTTTCAAGAGAAAACAAGTTTCATTTCTTAGGCAAATGAAGTATACAATGAAACAGACGGTGATGATATGTTAGTATAATAGATTCACTGCTAGACTCAGGTTCAATCAGAATAGGCATTTATCTTTCCTTCAAGCAATAATTCATTTTAATTCAGATTTTCCACTCCTAGCTGCTTCCTCACAAATATGTTTTCCGTCTCACACAATTGCAAAGACTCAGCCACAAAGCTCACTTTATTGACAGGTGGCATTTAATTTGTCTGTGGGTCCAAAGCCCTACCATCTCTCGTCACCACACCAGGGAGCAGAGGCGGAAATCCTGCCCAAGTGTAGTCCTTTTCCCTTGTGAGGATATGTCCCTCTTCCCCAAGTTCAACTCTTACCCGGTCTGTCCGATACAAAAGTATCTTCCACAGGCTTCTGGGGTCCTTCAGAGTTAACGTTTCTTCCCAGGCCCTTAGGCTCCCTTAGAGTGTCTATTTCCATGGACGCTAGAACTCCTTTTCCAGGGACTCCACCTCACCTTCATAGGGCCTCTGTTTCCTTCAGAATAGGCCTCTTTCCTGCTACATGCCAGAAGCATAAATGCCCCACCTATGCCACCAGATGAGGAGCTTAAATTTTAAAATAATTAAAGTAGGCACAGCCAGAAGCAAAGCCCTGGGGAGGTCATTAATAATGCAACATGTGGTCATGTAGGTTCCACATACAAAAGAGAATACTAAAGCATATTTAATGTGAAATGCAGGAAATACAGCAAAGTGAATGAGGCATTTCAGTTGACTCTCCTTGGAAACTAATCACTTACCAAAGCTGCAACAAAGGTCTATAACAAATGCAATAGAAAAAAATGTAAGTTTGCTGGATCAAAAGACGGACTTCACAAAACAAAACAAAAAAAAACTTATTAAAAAAATTAAATAGGGATGTTTGTAAGGCAAGGGAGAGCAAAAGTACTTCAAAGTCTACTTTTATTAATAATGACCTTGTACTAGGGGTTCCAGCAGACTGATCCTGACATGACCACCTTACCCGTCACACTGCTAGTACTCCCTCTGGAATTAGACATCATAAAAAGTAAGCACGAGTAGGACCCTTAGAAGTTTTATCTTTACTTCACAAAGAATGAAATCGTAATGAGTAGAACACCTCAATTGTGGAAATGGATTTTTCCCCTTGTCACAATTCCTAAACAACGGCTTTTGGACATGAGAGGCATGTACTACTGCACACTGCTTGTTGTCCAGACGGAACGAATGTATAGAAAGTTCTTGCCACGTTGCCTGGCATGGTGATCCAGTTCAATGAATATCAACTGATTTTGCTTCTTTTATTGAAGAAGCTATAGGATTAATAGAATAACAATGAAATTCATTTTCATGCATTACTCTTAATGGATCATTTAATCTCTATTTCCTGGTTATGAAGATGAAAACTTTTTTAAATACAAAATCCGATTACATTTTTTTTTACATTTGGAAAGGTATACAATAAAATATTGGGGTTTCAGATTTTTAAAAATCCATTAATGTTATGATAAAGCTCTTTTTTTTATTTTTTGAGAACATAGGAAACTGAATTTGTGTTATTTTACACTAATCAACATCTAGAATTTAAACAAACAAAAATAAACAAAAAAGAATTCTGTGTAAACTACCATTTGAAAATTAGTATATTCTTCAATTATAATGTTTATAAGTACAGGTTAGAAGAATCTAAATTCCTTGGGGCCAAACTGCTTGGAAATTCAGAGTTTTTCTGATTTAAGAAAGGCAATATGGTACATATGTGTCCACATTAATATTCTCCAAGGAAACGTAAGGTTTTTCCTATTGAGTGAAATAAATAAAGTCTATAATTATACTCCTGTCAGCTGGGTGTAGGTTTTGCCACCAAATTAGTTTGTGACAAATAACAACGAAAGGTATCTGTCAGTGTTTATACCTCTGCAGATTTCAGAATGATGGAGAAGGGATTATGAAACTCTTTTTTTAAGTTTCTTCTTTATTGTATTTTTTCCCATTCCATTTACCCCCCTTATGCCCTCTTCCACCGCCACCCCCCCACAGCAATCACCACACTGCTGCCCATGCCCATGAGTCCTTTTTCTTGTGTTTGACCCCTCTGCCCTCCCCCCGACCCAGAGCTGTCAGACTGCTCTCCACCTATGAGTCTGTCCCCATTTTCCTTGTTAGTTCAGTTTGTTCATTAGATTCCACATATGCGTGAAATCAGACGGTACCTGTCTGTCTCTGACTGGCTTATTACACTTCGCATAAGCTCTCCAGGTCCATCCAGGCCGTCACAAAGGGTACATATTTTTTCTTTTTTAAGGCCAAGTAGCTTGCCCTTGTGTAAATGTAACATAGCTGTTTTACTCACTCATCTATTGACAGGCACTTGGGCTGCTTCCAAATCTTGGCTATTATAAATAACACTGCAATGAACAACTTGAAATCCTTTTGTTTTAGGAGAGACACACTTCAATTTCACCAGCTCCTATGAAGTATATATCTCCTAAAACAAAAGGATTTCAAGAGCCTCTTGTGTAGATTCAACATGTAAAAGTAGCATGTTGGCATAAGATACCTGAAAATCTACTCTAATTATTATTTACTACCACTAACCAAAATCCTCTGGCTGTAAATCCAAAACCACATTTTTGAAGGCAAAGTAGAGTTCTTGAAACTGAATACACAACGTGAGTATAGCCTATAGAAGGCACTTTCAGAAACTCACAATCGCATAAACATAGTTCACCTCATTCTTCAGGTTTACAAATGCATGTAAATCACATGCGAAAAAGGATAAGTGAGCGCCTGCTTCCAGTTATCACTATTTTTGTAAAGTCTGCATCCTGTTATCACACCAAATCTCAGGATTAAGAATAGATCCTTAGCACCCCAAATAACAGTTTATAATAAGATGATCTTGGGTCTTTCTGGTTTTCAGTGTGCTTTGATGGTATAAGGCTTTTGATCATTTTGATGTTAGTCTCTCTCTCTCCAGCTGTTTTCCTATAGAAACGAAATTTTCCCCCTATAAGCAAAGGAGAGGGTTTCATTACTATCCTCCAGTTATTAAGAGATAAAAGATCCTTAACTACATCTTATCAGGGCAGACTTAACATAGGCTGGAACCAAGCAGAAAATACGTCGGGCAGACATTTCCCTGCAAGTACTCAATGTTAAATAATTGTATATAACGAGTTACCGTAGGGGCATTGATTTTAAGTCTGGTTAATCCTTCAAGCACTTGTATTTCCAGAGCACACCTGAGAAACTAGAGACCAGAGAGGTTACAGCCTCACACAGCTTATTTGTAGTACAGCCAGAACAGGAACTCCCAACACTTATAAATAATTCAAGTTTGAGGCACATTATTTTATCTAAGCGGGCAACACAGGGAGTGCAGAAACAAGGGGTGAAGTGACTCTGCTTCAGCTCAACAATTATTGGGCTCACATTTGACCTTAATGAAATTAAAATCTAGCTGTAGAATTAATGTGGGCAACTACATAAAAGTTGACAGAAAATGCTCAAGAGGACTTTAGGAGACCCTAGGATTCAGATGAGAGAACTGGGAGTTTTCTGGTGGGACTGAAATGGCTGATGCAACAACTTACCTGGGAGCATACTTAGCCACTACAAAGAATCTTTCCATTGTTCAGTGAGCCAAAAATATATTTAGAGCCTTTACAACCTTCACTAGGTCATTAGAGTAGACTATGAACTCCCTGGTCCCTTAAATTTTAATGAACCTGAGCCTTTAACAGTGGCACAGAGAGCAACTTTAGCTGTGAAACAATTAAAATGTTAATGGGGCTTCTACTGTAAATAGATTTATGAAAGAAGGAGAATGCTGACTGAGTTGTTTCCTGTCCCCAACTTGTTACTGTCAGTCGAATTCAAGCAAAATGTGCGTTACGAGAGATATAAGGTATGCTGCCTTTTGTGCTTCCTGTTTCAAAGTTCATTTCATAGGCCATGCCTAAAGCCCAATACAAACGCTATTCTGTTATCACATAATTAGCGGGTGTGTACTGCTGTCTCTTGAGTTTTTACTTGTTTTATTTTATACATGGTATACCAGTACATTCAAAGGAAACCCATGTTAATTTTCACTCATCCTGATATAGGCAGAGTTCAAAAGTTCGAAAGATAAGAAGCGGTTCTCAGCATGAGTAAACTGTGAAATACAGTGGAAAATAAATTTTTGATGTCAAGATACATTCCCAGTTTATTCATGCTGAGAAGAGTTTCTTATCTTTTGAGCTTTGTAAGCTGGGATAAGCCAAAATTTGTTTAAACTCCACAATACATAAATAAGCAATACAACTTGACTATTATTTTATTATCATATACCTTTGTCTATAAACCAAACTCTTCATATTAGAAGTACTGTGAATGAATACTAGTGCTTTGGGCTCCAGTAAAAAAAAAAAAAAAAAACTATTCATAATTAGGTTGTCTTTCTCCCAGTTGGAATCCACTACACTAAACCATGAAAAGAGTTTTCTTAATAATTCAGAGAAACTAAACCTCAACTCTCCTGGGATTGCCTCGTTCCTCAAGAGCAAACTCCACTAAAGCTCAGAATTACTGTCAATTCTTAATTAACCATGTCAGTGAGGAGGAACATTAAACATCACTGAAGACTGTCCACTGAAGAGTGACAGAAAACATTTCCCAGATCACGAGTTGACAAGCCACATAATTTATATCCAAGGAGCTGATTTTACAACGAGTCGGCAGGAAATGCTTTCACTAATTTTAACCCTCAACACTGTCACATGGTTATCAACTAGATTTCTTTAAAGAAACTAGAGATCTCCAAATACTATGTCAAATAAAAATGTCAGTTAGACTCCCTAGACAGACAGACATGCAATTAATCCTATGTGAGGGACCTGGAAGGATCCGTGAAATAGATGACTTTTGTGTTGGGTCTTCAACATTGGCCTGGAAGACAGGGAAGTTCACTGAGCAAAGGCCCACAGCAAGAAAGTATGGAGTGCCTTCGGGGACTGCGGAGTATCCTGGTGAGGGCAGCGCAGCAAGTGTATGGGGACAGTGACGGCGACAACAGTGAACAGTGTATACCATCCCCAGGAGATACTCTGCTTCCAAAGCCTTGCATGCTCTGCTCTCTTCTTGTACGGAGTGCTCTTCTACTCCCAATCCTATCTCACCTTCAAAAGTTACCACTTCCATGAAGCTTTCCATGATTTCCCCTCATAAATTTGGCTTCTCCTACCTTTTTAAATACAGTCATAGTTTGGTCTAAGGCCTTTGGGTGCTTAACCTTCCTTAACAACAAAAAGCACAGTATTTGATCAAAAGCTCCTAGGGAGTGGAGACTTTTATCTTACCCATCTTTACAATCTCCACAGAACCAAGGGAAATGTCTTGATTATTGTGAGCTGATCTTAAATTGTGCCTCATCTGTAATTAATGCCGCTGTGGTAGCACAACAGGCAGTCCTTCCTCCTCTCACTTCTGACGATGGCAATACTGACGCTGAAAATGATGGCAGAGACGTAGGACGCGTTTAGTCATGAAGGAGCGCAGACCACCGACACATGCAGCCACTCTATGGGAGTTTCCACTTCTGGTGGACAGGACCGAATATGAGGGCCGCTAGAGTTGAGTTCTCAACTTAGAGCAAGGTTCATCCATCGGGTCTGTTTAGGTAACTCAAAGTCAGTTATTTTTTCAGTAGTGACACTGTCCACTTTCCATATTCCTCGTTCACTGAATGTTCCCGAGGCTTTCCACAGCGTTTGCCACTCTGTCTTTCCTTCTTTTCAGTTGTCTAATCTCCTCTTTAGGTCCTTTGTCATCTGTCCTCCTTTCATTGATTTACACTTCCCAGGTTTCCTTCTTAAATAATCCTGTCTCCTTACTTTTTATATATACTTGACCCCTGCCTCTTCAACATCCAGATATAGCTCTAGCCCAGACCACTCTCCTGGCCTCAGGCCCTTATGTGGAGCGTCTCCAGAGCAACGCCATTCAATCTCGCAGATACATAAGTGCTGAGCTCACCCTCTTCACCCCCAATGCTCCTTCTTCCTCCATGTTTCTTATCTTCTCCATTACCCAGGGGTCACCTTTAAGTCTTCTTTCTATCTCACTTGCTTAGATTCACACATTTGTCAACTCCTCTTGATATTAAGACTTGAAATCTACTCCTTCCTTTCATTACCACCACTATTCCTTTACTTATTAGACTCACACCACTTCTTCCTCTCCTACTGAGAGAACCTCCTAACTGGGCTCCCTACGCTGGCTTCTTCCCTCTCCTCCATCCTTTATTCAAAACACAAATCTGATTAAGTCACTTCCCTGTTTTCAGTCAGTTGCTTCCAGGCTCCTTATTGGTCCACTGCAAAATCCAAAGTTCTCAACTTGAGATGCAGGACCCTTCCTGAGACAGTCCCTCTCGGCTGCCTTAAACTCATCTTCCACTATGGCCCCTTTCATAGTCTTCCTTCCAAACATACCATTAAGAGAGTGATTTATGGTTTTCCTAAAGGGCAGATCTTGTCTCCTTTTTGAACCTGCTCTTCTCGCCAACTAGAAACATAAGCACCACCATCACCATCTTTACCACCCACCTACCCTCTACTTAAAAATCAATTAAAAAAATAAAGTCTTGAAAACGTATGCCAAGGCCCTGAATTCATTCTTCCCTCAAGCTAGGTTACTTGTCCCATTTCGGCCAACTTGTTTTGGTAGGCCCTGGTCTGTTCATTAACCTTCCCCCAAGGTCTAGGATTTGCTAAAAGACACAGGATCACCTTATCCTCTCTGCATCCTCAAAGTCTAGCAAAGTAATTGTCATTGAATATTTGTTGAATAGAAGTACTAAGTGATTTGATTTTAGCTTCAGTGGAGAAAAAAACAGTTACTTGGGATTTTAACATAGTCTCCTGGGTCGGCTCACTAAATCTCTGTGTTCATCTAGTTCCAGAGTCTTCCCACTTGTTAAAATATAATGGCAAAATTCAGAACCAGATTCAATAAAAGAAAATAAAACTAGATTTAAGTTTTAACAAATTCCATATGGCTGAAATTGTGAAGGAAAATATTAGGGTTTTGGGAAAACAATTCTTCGGTGTCTCTTGCATTTCTACATATCTTGTAAAGAAGCTTTAATTACTTTTGTGCCAGAAGGATATTTGTATAGCAAACAGCCTTGGAATACATAGACAGTGTCTTCTGCCAGGGTCGAGGGCAGAGTTGTTTCCTAAGCAGGATAATAAAGATGATGTCTCCCTCTAAGGGCAAAGGCTGGATAAGTTTGAAAGCAACCCCCTACTAAGATTGGAGATTTTTTGAGACCTGCATTACTCAGCTGTGACATAAATTCACTGAGTGCACATCATCCATTGGGCTGCCCCTCACTGCCCCCATGAAGCTTGCATTGGGGGAAGGGAAGGGCCAGGGAAGCCAATGCAAACATGAAGCTCATACTACCTGCTGTGGCTTGTCTGACAAAGTCCTTTGTCTCTGATCCAGAGTCTCACGTCTTCTGCCAGCATCTATGAATTGTGGCAGGCTAATTCATTACCTTGTTGTTACACTAAAATCTTAGATACAACATAGTTCTTGACAAGGAGAAGGGAACTAAAGGCAGTATTTTTAAAAGTTCTCTATAAATGTTTACAAAATTGAATAAGTCCAGCAAGGTAAGATCTTGAATATAATGTTGTGCTTAAAAGCTCAGATGCTGGAGCCAAAGAGCCTGGGTTGGTACCCTAGCTTTCACAATTATTAACAACATATACTTTTCTGAGCTTCTTACTCTTACATGCACTTACTCCAGAAAACCTTAACATCCCTGGATCTCAATTTCCTTATCATGAAATGTAGACACTAATATTACCTTCCAATAGGGATATGTGAAGAATAATTATTTAAAATATGTAAAGTACTTAAATTGTTCCTGGTATATAATAAGTTCTATTTAAGAATAAAATTCTGGCATGTGAAGGTTATTTCATGGATAATCAAAGTTTTTAAGAAAGACAATTATATTAATAGGTCCTTGCCTTAGAAACCAACTTTGATGAAAATTAAATCTATGTAAAATTAAATATATGTAAAAATGAGAGAATATGTAAAAATGAAAGAGAAACCTAACCAAGAGACCATCGTAAAAGTCTAGGAGTAAAAACAGTATGACTGTGCCTGAGTGTTGGCAACAAGAAAGAGAACTAATTCGGGAGGCATTTTGTCCGGTGTTTATAGGATTCAGCAACTGATAGGAATATGAATATTAATGTCTAGTTATCCAGTTGTTACATACAAAGGTCTTTTCATAATCATCTTTCCCAAAACTCACAATTACAGAGCAACGTGGGAGAAAAGAAATAACTACAAGATTTCAAATAGGAAGAAAGGGAGAGATAAGCAAAGTATCTAAGAAGGAGAAAATACAGAGACAATGATAACAAGTGATAATCCGTGCAGATTTTGAGTCTGAAACCCATAGAGATGATAAATTTACAGGTGAAAATACAAGTCTGTAGCTGAAGAGACTGGCACTTAGACGTAGAGATCTGGGCCTCATTAGAATAGACCAGATGATGGAAGCCAATGAAAAGAAAGAGATAAACCCGGTAAAGTGTAAAGAATGGGAAAGGAAATAAAGACAGAAGATGGGTGAATGCAAGGGCCAGTAGGGAAGGAGAACTAGAGATGATACTGAGAAAGAAAAAAGAAAAAGGTACAAAGAAAAAGCACAAGTGAAGAAGTGGAAAAGGGGGAAATAGGAGTGGGCAGTTATATTACATGCTACAGAAAAATGAGAGTAGGGTGAGTTCTGGAAAAAAAAAAGTCAGCTTCTGAGAAGGCATTTTAGCAGAGGAGGCCCCACTGAGAAGGGTTGAATGATCAATGACAAGGAAGGAAGCAGCTGAGCTGTTCTTGAGGGAGAAAAGCAGCAAGGTCAAGCCAGATTGGCTACAGACACAGACAGACTAACACATGGAGTAGCAGGAGATGCAGAAAGGGAGACATGGTACACTGAGAAGAGAAATAAAACAGTAGAAAGGAAAGAGTAGGCAATAAGAGAAAGAAAAGACTGGCAGAGGAAGCATTTTAAAGATGGGATCTGGAATATACAAGGAAGGGACTACCTTGAAAAAAGAGTGGGAAACGTATTCCCGTGAGACACAGAAGAAAGAAGTAAAGATACAGAAAAAAATACTGACACCAAGGACAGGGAACCCGACAAAGTTCGTATCACACCATGTCAATCTCATCAATAAGTATGGATTAAAGTTGACTGCTAAAACTACAAGGCAGAGGTGAGGATTAGTTCTACGTGGGGAAACAGGAGAAAGTCCGCTACTGCTGAAAATAAGTAAGAAGACCCAGACTGCGAGAAAGACCAGGGAGGCTGCTAATTTGAGAGTCTAGGAAGAAGAGGTCAAGGGCCGAGAGATCACCAACCACAGAGAGCAGCGATTAGGAACAGCATTCTGGAGTTAGACAGAATGGATGCAAGGCCCTCCTCACCATTGCTCGGCTATGAAGCTTCAGGTAAGTTACTTAACCTCCCTCTGTCTCAGTGTCCTCTTCTGAACACTGAAGGATATGGCATTGTCTACTTCATACAGTTGCTGTTAAATTAAAGATACTAATAAACACAAACTGCTGTAAATAATGCCTGGCCCATAGAGAACGCACATGGCCTTCACTAGTTCACTTTATGGTCATTTAATGTGGCTGAGCTCACAAGAAAGAAAACTATTTTTTAGCTAATTTAAACTCATGAGTAAACGACAGACCACAAGCCATATGTAAATGAGGAGTCAATTTAAAAGTGGACCGATGTTAGCCAGACATCCCTAACTGGCGTAATTTCAGGCTTTACCATAAGAAAAGTGAAAAACAAAGTAAAACCAATTCCAACATGATGTGTAGTGCAAGAAACAACTTGCTCAATTCACTTTCGTGATTCTGGATTAGTATAGCCTCTTGCTTTTCTCTACTTCTCCATTTATCAATTCTTCAAACATCTAAATTTCTGCCACTCTGACCACAAGTATCTATATCAGCTACAGAAAGCTGAGGTGAAACATATTTCTATATATGAGATGTAGGGGTGGGGGGTGGATACAGTATCTAGCCTATCAGGCAGATTTTGGATTTATAAGTCAAACTGTCTGTTTCAGATACAAGCCTTAGGGAATGGATGTGAGATGCCCTAACCAGGTAAGAGACAGCTCAGTCACAAAGTGGCCACATCTTTTAAATATTTCCCCCAAGTATTAGAGAAGTCCAAGCATCTCAAGTCCCAGAGGCTTAAGCTACTACACCTGCCTTTATGCACTTCTGTGGGATACCTGCAAACTTCCATGTTTACCACTTCCATCCTGTTGTACTCAATCATTATGCACAAGTTTGCAGGAGAGCATCACAAAGGATAAATTTTAATAGAGTGTGTTACAGCCAGTCATTTTCCTTTCATATCTCAAAGATCTGGAGGAGAGTTTATTTCCTTCCTTTTAATCCTTTAGAAAACATTTGCAGAATACCATTAACATAAGTAAATTCTTCAATATCCCTTTATCAAAATGCCATTACCAGTTATAACACTCCGATTCATAGAACACTTGCCAAGGTTATCTTTCCCCATTCCACAAGTCCCAGTTTAAGCCTAGCTCATCACTTTTATACTTAAACACCTACAATCATGAGAGAGCAGGGTAAATTTTCTATGAAGAGTCTCAGTGAGAAAGAGAGGAATCAGATCTTCCTTACCAGGAACTCTCTTCCCACTGCAGGACAATCGGCACCCCAACCCCTCCCTTGTCCAGCACCAAATGCCAAGAGAGCTCTGTCGCTTCTGCAACACTCAAGAAAGCACCCATAGGTTTCTCAACAGATACTATGTGGAATGCACCAGCCCTGCTCCCCATTGAGAACCCCTGTCAGTGATTTTCCTTTAATTTATTTTTAAACAGAAGCTTGTCTGGGTGTTCTAAAATGGACCATGTTTGTTAAGAACTCCAGAACTAGAATTCAAACTACCTGGACCCAAACCTTGTGAATTCTTGGAGTGTAAACTTAACCTTACTGTGTTTCTTTCATCATCATGAATGGAGATGATAATACTGCCTACCCTGTAGGACTTTTTTACAAAATAATATGAAATAATACATGTAAAGGAGCTAGAAATTTGCCTGGCATCTAAGTACAAATTCAAACAGATTAAGTATTAACTATGATTTTCAATGTCAACTTACACAGTAGGTCCTTAGGCACTCTCTTTGTGGAATACTGATTTTATGAATCTGTCTATTCTTAGTTCTACAAGGTTTCCTCAATGTAATAAGACAAGGTCATCAGACAGACCAATTATCTTAGAGTTGGAGTATCCATTAATAAAATTTTCTTGGAAAATGAGCTTGCCGGTGGAGGAACGTACCATAACTACAATGCAATAAATTCAGGCCTGCCTTTACTTAGTTACACAGTCATTTCTTCTTTTTGCTTGTTACCAGGCATCAGAATCTGCTCCAGTACGAGTCTGAATCCATAAAACTCTTATCTTTGTTAACCTATAAGTGCCAGTCTATACGTTGATGCATTCCTGTTAGTGGTCTTCACCTCATTAGAAACCTGCTGTCACTGAAAATGGACCTCAAAGGTCAATAAAAATCTTAGGAAGAATTCTTTTTCATTTAATAGACAGACGGTGTGTGGGCAAACCAGGTGCTGTATACATGGTTGTATTCCACATGCCTATAACAATTGCAAAGGCATCTGCAGAACTAGCGCTGAATCCCAACATGGTCCCTGCTGGAGACACCATTAATTCTAATACCAGGGAGGCCTAAACACAAATCTGATTGGATTTTTTCCCATCCAGACTTCAGAAGGTACTAAGAGTCATCAGAGTCATCTCAATAACTCCTGCAGAAAGAGCATGTCTATTAAACACCCCAGAATTTATATTGGTTTTAATATCCAATCTCATCTCACCTGATAAATAAATGAGCTGCCAGTAGCAATGTCCTTTAAAAAAATGCAATGTCATCCTTCCAGCCTTTTCAACAAAAGTATCAATCTTGAAACCTGAGATAAAACAGTTAAGCAATGTAAAAAGTGATGTGATATTTCTGTTACTTTTCAGTGTCTCCCAAAGAGGTTACTTGGTCTCCTATGCAGGGGTGACTCTGTGGCTAAGTAATAAGGCAACCTGGGGTCCACTTTAATAATGACACTTGCAAAGGCAGGAGTGAGGCTAGCCAACAAGATTGCTAAAATGCATTTTCTAAGGAATGAAGGCGTATGCAAGCACAAGCTATTCAAAGCAAATGTGTTTCCTGAGATAAACTGGAGAGGAAAAGTCAAAAATCAAACTTCTCTTCAAAAAAAACAAGACACATCTTATCAATGCAAGAGAAATCACCTACCCAGGAACTCTGCCAAAGATGTATTTACCAACTATGTAGGCAAACAGTTCTGTGATGCCTCCAGCACCTTGACCATGTCTGAAGATTTATAGTTAGTGCCATTTGCAATAACCGGGCAGCAAATTGAATGAGCAGGATGAAATATGGAAATGTAGTGAACCCCAAAATAGTATTTTTCATACAAGAAAAAGTAAAGTCCTGGAAAGATACAGATGGCTTTTGTGTACTTATCTAAACCATTTTTCTATTATAAAATATTAACATCTCAGAAAATAAATGATGAAGCAAAGAAAAGCAAAGTAACAAAGATATTTAAGTGTTCAAAATACTCTGGGTCTATTCATAACTGCTCAGAGGAGAAAGGAAAAGCAGAATTAGCTCTGGCTTTGCTCAGAGGGCTGGATGATGATCCTCCCTGACACTACAGAATTCAACGCAAACTTCAGCCAGTCAAGCGACCAGGCAATCTGTAAAGACAGCTTTTCCCTGAGCTTCATCCTACGCTTGACACTGTGACCAAGAATTAGTATCTCTTTGTCTTGATCACTTGTATTCTGGAAATGAAAGCCCCATCCTCAGAGAATGGGTTTCAGTCACCTTCCTACTCTCCAGTTCTCTCTTAAGAAGGCTAGCGTCTAAGTGGCTGTGCATTCAGTCCTTGACATACTCATCCCCCCAGCTCCTCACTTCAGCAGATGAGCCAGGCTCACCTCCCATCAAACCTGTAGAATAATCCACTCCTTTGTACTTGGAGATACTTCTTTAAAAAAAAAAAAAAAAAGGAAGGGAGGAAGGGAAGGACGGAGATAAAGAGAAAGAAAGAAAGAAAGAAAAAGAAGAAAGAAAGAAAAGAGAAAAGAAAAGAAAAGAAAGACATGTACTCGAACTCATCCTCTCTAGAAAGAACATGTCAAGAAACACGCTGTTCGACATGATTTCATTCAAAACCCTTTCGGAAAGTGGAACTTATTAGCCAATTACTCTACCAAACAAGACATTAACTGAAACACACACACTCATACTCACAGGCACTCACATATTGCGCGCACACTCCCAAATAGGGGAAAAAATGATTTCAGGCGCTGAGAAAGTATCTATCAGGTGAAAAAAGCACATCTCCCAGACCCGGTGATGCGCTAGGGACCATGTTCCCGCCGCGCTCCGCAGAGGACAGCCTACAGACCCCACCGGGTGCCTTCAGACAGCTCCAGCCCTCCAACCCTTCCCGGAGGGAAGGGCTCCAGTCGCACTACTCGCAGCGGGTCCTGGTTGGGGCGGAACCACCGAGAAGCCAGCTCTCCCCATGAGTCCTGGAGCACGCAGGCTCTACTTACATGTCCGGCCCGAGCTGTACGGCGCTGCCTGGCGGCCAGCCGGCGGCCACCCAGGCGCAGAAGCACCAGGGCCACAGTTGCGAGGTCATCTCTGCGGAGCGAAGCGGCTCCAGCTACCACCCCAGAGGTGCACGGCGCGCCACTCCCACTCCCGCTCTGCAAGTCCGAGCCCGTCGCAGAAGTTGGGCTCGCCGGGCAGAAGTTGGTTTGCGGGGCTCGAGGGGCTGGTGAGGTGGGTCTCTCCACGGAAGGTGCAGCAGCTGCTCGACCCTCCTGAGCATCACAGGCTACTAAGAGCGCGAGAGGAGCAGCCCAGCGAGCCCCAGGGACACCAAGGCTGCAGAGATGCGCGCCCGAGAGCGACTGCACCGCCGAGAGCGACTGAAACTGAGCGAGCCCTGCGGCCCCGCAGCCCCCGCAGACTCGGTGCCATGGAAACGCGTTCACCGCCCTCCCGCCCCGGCTCCTCCAGAGCGCTTAAAGAGACAGCCGCGCTGCCACCGCGGGCTGGCTTGCTGCGCCGCCCCACAAGCCCCCAACCCTCTGCTCTCTACCAGCGCTGCCTGGTGGGCGGCGCGGCGGAGGCTGGACGCTTGGGGCCGGAGACGCAGCTGAGACGCAAATTAAGGGGCTTCGCTTAATAGTCCCGCTTAACTCCGGTTCCCCACCCACCACACCTCACCCAAACCCAGCCAAAGAGGCGAAGGAGCAATGGCTTTTCCCCTCTCCCATCAACCTGCTTAGAACTAAGCAGCTGTGCGTATGCCGCAAGCAGAGAGACCAAAGGAAAGCTGACTTTTCAATCCCTCCAGTTCTGCTCGCTCCCACCCCGAGTCCCGGGAGTCGATCAGAGCACAGGCTGGGGGAGGTGTGTTTGAAGTAGGAACCAAACGGCAGCTGATTGAGTCAAATCTCCTGCCAAATCGACAGTTGCAGGACACATCCTGGGCTCATTCAAAAATTCTCGTTACTCAAAATGGGATAATATCTTTTAATTTTATTTGGCCACCATCTCACCCCCTTCAGGCACCAAAGATTTAAGGAAGAACCAACCCTTTTACAAATCTACTCCTTCCTTTCCTTCAGACCAACTCCTCTTTCCCCAAATTTATGGTGCAGCAGCCAGTCGTGAACCCCCAGGCCTTCCCAGAAGGGAACAGCGTCTGCTCAGAATGGGAAGCTCAGGCTGGGGTGCTGGCCCAACTGCTGGGACACACAGCCAAGGGTAGCGTGGTGGCCAGCAGCTCCGGCCCAAGGTTATGCCTCTGTCCAGCGCCAGCTGCTGTCTAGAAGGCCACAAACCTCTGGAGTCTGTCTGTCTGGTGAAAATAAAGATCTATGGTGTATCATGCCCTCCAACAAGGACATCCCAAGCTCCAAAGCCATAATCTGCAGTTTAGCCCTGCAGAAAATGGATCGATCTGCAGTGGGACTTTCTGCTTTGATTCCTAAACTTACCCAAAGTGGCTCTCCAATGATTCATTCGTAGCCAGATAGTACCTAAAGTGGTATCACCTGATTTTCCCAGTCCTAGGAGCTCTGAAATCATCTTTCCCAAATGGTCTTTCAGGCATCCTTTTGCCCGTCACAGTTGAATTAACCATCTGGCCCTTAGTTTCGGTCTTCTGAGCCTTTGTTCTCCCTTCTTTTCTTTCTGCTTTCTCTGCGACTATAGAAGCAATTGGGCACTTGCAGGAGAGAATGAGAAGCAAATTTGGGGGGTTCTCTGAAAAGAAAGAAAAAGATGAAGGTAAGATAAGTCAGAAATTCTTAAACATCTGTGACTTCGCCCTCCTTAGGTTGTGTAGTCGGTATTCACACCACCCTGCAGTGTCTTCTCCTTTCCTTAGACATGCCTATATATTTTTAACTTTTTTACTGAAGTTGAACTTAAAGTGAAAATCATAAATATACAGCTAGATGATATTTCTATCTTTTGAAAAGTCTTTAAGAAGGAATTTTAGAGCAGCTTGCACAATAATGATCATTATTAGAATTTCCTTATTTCGTAAAAGAGGGGTTCAGTATCTCCTTTTTCTAAACTCCAGTTATTCATGAACCGGACCTTCTCCAATTTCAGAGAAAGCAGAGTGGGGACAATGGAGATGTTGTCACTTGGCTAACTCTAAATTAGTTCTGAGAACGACAGACCCAGCATGGATCAACACATTGATAACTTAAAGATCGATTTTTAACTCTTAGTTTTAACTTCTCTAAAACTCTTTAGCACCTTTGTTATCAAATATCCTATTCTTTTTCCTCTTGCTCTTCTTCAGAGGTGCTAAGGAATAGTGAAATGACCAAAAGGTCGGCAGGGCCCTGTGGGGAAGGAAAGGAAGAAAAGGGGACTGGATAATTTACAGTAATGGTGGCTTCCGAGCTGAGTGTGCCAGCTATGCAAAGCCAGGGCTGTTTTCCTCCCCTCCTGGGTATAAATACAGGTGAAAAGATTAATCCTCTCTACCGACTCAATTTCTACCTTGTCTCTCAGATGAAACCTAAAGACTCCAGGTTGTTTCAATATAGTTTAATCTTAATTGTTTCAATGAAAATTTATAGCTCACCCAAAAATGATAGTATAGATTAACTGTGCCCTGAAATTTCCTGTGATTTGCTAAGCGTTTCTCTGCTTCTGGACTAGTTTTAACTCAGCAGGTCTCTATCTTCACCTAATCTCCTTCCCTCCTGGAGTGTAAAAAGTTGCTAATCACTTTCTTTCTTTATATTACAGAAAGCCTTGCATAAATAATAGACCTCTTTTATTACAAGATTAAATTTTGTGTAAGCTATAGCTGAAACTCAGAACTATCTTAAGAGCTAAAGAATAATGAGAAAATGAAGGAATGTATGCAAATTATCTGATTGCATGATTGTTTAGTAAAGGGCAGCTTAGGTACTTGGAAAATGAATCAGTAAACTGAACATAAATTAGAAAATTTTCCTTTTATTTGCATTAGTTTTCGGGCATGTTTATTTTGGATGAATATTTAGAACATTTGGAAGTAACAGGCTAAATATGATTAATGTATATTTCATAAAGTGAGGTTGATTTCAAATTATTCTAGCATGGATATAATATGAACACAATGCTCTGTAAGCAATTATCATTAAACGAAACAAGTAGTATTTTTTCTAAACACTAATCTTCTAGTGTAACAAAAACATTGCCATATACTAGGAAACTCTAATTTGAATTCAGCTCTCCTTTGCAGTCTATTCATACAATTTTAAAATAATTTGTGATTTGTTTTGATTGGTTGTTTGTGCTATATCTCTAAAACAGGGGAGCATTATGAATCCTGTCAGTTACAGTCTTACATATTATAAAGGCATGTAGTTTGGTCATTTTGGGATGCTATGAACACACAAAATGAAGCTACATACAGACAAAACAATTCTTTCAGCATTTATTGCCTAAAGTGAAAGAAATTTTAAAATTAACAATTCCAGAGAATGAGCCACATGCACAAAGAACCAATTTTAAAAATTAAGGGAAAGAGTTCTGTGCTAATGGCACAAAAATTTCGTGGGGGGGAAATGAAACATCATAAATTGAGTCTTATTTTTTGAATGATCTTTTACTCTGCCAACGTGGACAGGCTCTTCAAAATGGATTAGACATAGCAGACAAATGTTCTCTCTGAGAGGAGTCCAAAGGATTTGGTGGGACCTCCAGTGGGAATGCCACATGCCACCCCAGTCTCTCCAGGCCTGCATCAAAGGAGTAATAAATCGAACCAGCTTTCCCCTTGTTAGGAGGAGGCTGGGTAAGCCAATTTCATGCTTTATGTATGCTGGTTGTAAAAAGGAATACTTACCTAAGAAGAAAGAAATTTCGACCAGATGTTCTCAAAATCTTCCTCAGCTGCTGCTCAAAGCTTTACAGTCACCACATACTTTATCTTCCCATCTATCTTCTTCTAATTGAGAAATTGTTGATCCATGCAATTCGACAGGCAGGCTGCAAAAACCTTCCTGCCAAAGCTTTTCAGCCCTGCTCGCCTTCTGTACAAAAAAACTTCATGTCCGTGTGGGAACAGGAAAAGAGAGCAGGCCACTTCATTCGGCAGGTGTTGTGGGTTGAAAGAGGAGGAGGTCAGAAAGCAATTCTTCAAAGGACAGCTTCTGTCACCTGAAAGTGTAATAAATTGCCATTATAGAAATGCCTACAAGCACTAATGAGCCATGTACATTGAAATCTTGATGTCAGGCAAAATAGAATGAAATTCACCCAGGAACCAACTGGGATTGCCACACCAAGATGTGAATCATCATTCTCACTTTGGTTTCATTTGCCATCAAATTTTGCCCCTACAAACCAATAGCACTGCTCTGTTTACAGAAAATAATAAACTCAGCATAAAACTCCTAAGATATGACTAGCAATTTACACATTTATCTATACATTTATCTATATAATATATATTTGTACATTTACCTACATAATTTTTTAGTACTTCCCTACTCTTAGGCCATAAAGACTTGATGAATCAGATGTGAGTTACAACAGAATTACCTACTCAAGAATTATATATATTCTTTAGAACATAAATAGAAAATTAGCTCAGGTACATGTTCTTTTTTGAAACTATACCTTGCCCAGCTAATTTGTATGTGTGTGTGTATATTAAAAAGCATGTAACATTAAATTTACTGTCTTAAGTATTTTTTAAATAAGCAGTTCAGCCATGTTAAATAAATTCATGGTGCTATGCAATAGATCTCAAAAACTTTTTCATCTTGAAAAACTGAAATTTTATTTCTGTTAAACACCAATTTCCCCTCCTCTTTTCTGCCCAGCTTTGGCAAATACCTTTCTGCTTTCTGATTCTTTGATTTCGACTAGTTTAGATATTTCCTGAGTAGAATTATGCAATATTTGTTCTTTTGTGACTGGCTTATTTCACTTATCATAAAGTCCTAAGGGTTCATTCATATCATAGCATGTGACACGATTCCCTTCTTTTTTTAAAGCCTGCATTTATCGTATGTACATTTATTGTATGTACTGCTGTTCATTGTATGTACATACCTCATTTTGTTGACCTACTCATCTGTTAATAGACATTTGGGCTGCTGCCATCTCTTGGTTATTGTGCATAATGTTCAGTTAACACGAGTGCAAATATCTCTTCAAGATCCTGCTTTGAATTATTTTCGATATATACTCAGAAATGGGATTTCTATATCACATAATAATTCCATTTTTTTTAATTTGCGGCAAAACTTTATATTGTTTTCCATAGTGGCTGCACCATTTTATATTCCCAGCAGCAGAGCACAAAGGATCCAGTGTCTCTACATGCTTGTCAATACTTGCTACTTTATGGTTTGTTAATAGGGCCGTCCTAATGGGTATGAGATAATATCTTGTTATGATTTTAATTGTATTTTCTTATAATTAGTGATGTTGAGTATATTTTCATGTATCTATTTGTTGGCTATTTGTAGAGCTTCCTTAGAGAATTACCTATTAAATCATTTGTCCATTATTTGATCATCACTTGTTTTTGTTGTTGTAGACGTTTCTTATATATTCTAAATGTTAACCCTTATCAGACATATGATTTGCGCTCACATTTTCTCCCATTGCACAGGTTCCCTTTCACTTCCTTTATTGTTTGCTTTGATACACGAAAGTTCTTAAGTTTGATGTAGTGCCATTTGTCTATTCTGATCTTTGCCGCCTGCGCTTTGGGTGTCATCTGTAAGAAATCATTGCCAAATCTAATGTCCTGAAGTCTTTCCCTATTTTTTTTCTATGAGTTTTATAGTTTTAGGTCTTAGTTTAGGTCTATAATCCATTTTGAGTTGATTTCTATATATGGTATAAGGTAAGAGTATAACTTCAATCTTTTGCATGTGTATATCCAGTTTTCCCACCCCCATTTGTTGAAGTGACATTTCCCCCATTGCATAGTCATGGCACCCTTGTCAGAATTGTTTGCCCATATATCCAAGAGTTTATTTCTGGGTTCTCTATTCTATTCTGTTAGTCTACATACCTGTCTTTTTGCCAGTACTGGACCATCGTGATTACTGTTACTTTGTAGTATATTTTGAAATCAAGATGTATGAAGCCTCTAACGTTGTTATTTTTCAAGATTTTTTTTTGGCTTTTTGGAGTCTCTTAAGGCTAATTCTGATTTACAAAGAGGTTCTTCATTATTATTTAGTAAAGCCCACTTTTTTTTTTGACAGTCTTTTCTATCAAAGAGGAAAAAATGAACCAAAATTCCTTCCTTGGTAATTGCGTTCTGAATTCTATTTTTTTGTGTCTAAATGCCTTAGGTAACTGATAGAATCCAAAGAGCCACTAAGAAATGCCTCTGCAACTATTCATGTTAAGAATGGTGACTAGATCTAATCATACATAAGCACAGATGGAGCATACAAACTGATATGTGCTTGATAGCAGACCCAGTAATTTTGGCCATAGGTGCAATAAGTTACTGATAATGTGGCATTAGCTTACCCTTTGTAAATTAAGCATTAATATCCAGGGAAGATCAAAGCCGATCCATATAATTTAGCGTTTTCCATTCTTTTTTTTCCCAATCCAATCTGGATAAATCAAATGAGGATTTCATAAGAGTGATTAAGTAAAATAATGGCTTATGAACCTCAGTGTTAATAACTAAAAATATCCACCAAAAGAAAAATCATCAAACCCAATATGGTCCCTAGCCTATGCATTTCAACCCTGCATAAGAAGACAAGAAGTAGTTTCAGCCATTCATTGGAAGATAAAGTGCAAATTATAGCTAAGACTCCAAATTATCAACCCAAAGCTTGTGTCCTTGAAAGTCATTTATCCTACATTTATACAAACATAGTTTACTTTTGAACCTGGAATATTTTCTAGAGTTTTGCCTATGAGTTTTATGTAGTATATGAGACAGGCAGCTTCAGCTTACATAGCTATGAAGCAGTGGTATCCGAAGTACACTTAGCACCCTACCAGAAAAAGTGAAAAGACAGCCCAAAGAAAGGGATAAACTTACTTATCAAATATCTGATAAGAGAATAGTAACCAGCATATATAAAGAATGCTTACAATTCAACAATGTTTTTAATGGTAAAGTGATTTGAATAGATGTTTCTCTAAGAAGATATATAAATATCCAAGCACATGAGAAGATGTTCAACATAACTAACCATTAGTGAAATGCAATTCAAAACCATCATGAGATACAATTTCACATCTACTAGGATGGTTATAATAAAAGGCAATAACAAGAAATGACAATGATGTGGAGAAATCAGAGCCCTCATACGTTGCTGGTAACAATGTAAAATGGTGCAGCCACTTTGGAAAGTAAGTTGACACGTCCTCCAAGTGTGCAGTGTAGGGTTACCATGTGACTCAGCAATTCCACGGCATGAGAATGGAAAACGTACGTCCACACAAAAACTTGTACAAGGATATTCATAACAGCACTACCTTTAAAAGCCAAAATGTAGAAACAACCTAAATGCCCATTATTTGATCAGGAGATAAACAAAACATGGTATATCCATATACTATAATATTATTCAGCCATAGAAATGAAGGAAGAACTGATACATGTCAGAACATGAGTGAACCCTGAAAACTTTGTGCTAAATGAATGAAGCCAACACAAAAGGCCACATATTTGCTCTATGATTCCATTTACGTAGAAAGTGTAGAACAGATCAATTCACAGAGACAGAAAGTAAATGAGTGGTTGCCCAAAGCTGGGAGAGAGGGGGAAATGGGGAGTGACGGTGAATGGGTGCAGGGTTTGCTTTTGGTGAAGATGAAAATGTCGTGGAACCATGTGGTGAGGATGGTCATACAACTTTGTGAAAATACTAACAAAGCACTAAAAAGATACTTTAAAAGCGTGAGTCTCCTAGCACATTATCCTAAATTTTCTCTAAAGTGTCATTTGCGGACCAGTGCCAACAGCCAAACACTCCACACTTGTCCCTGACAAGATGAGGAACTTACAGCAGAACATCAGAGGCCTGCATCACCAGGCACACCATTTAGTTCATCTGATTTTTGTTTTTTATGGCAATATTTTCCCCATCAAGTACACAGTCCATTGATTTTCCTTCTTACCATCCTCAGGACCAGGGAATGAGGAGTTCACAGATCGGCTGCTGCAATCTGCCTGCCTGATTTCAGGAGTGCACCTGCCATTGGCTCCACGGCACACTGATGAATGTGTGAAGACATTTACAATTTCTGAGAGACACATTCCAAGCTTATGTTCTACATATTGATTGTACATGGTAACATAATTTTAGTTCAGTTTATCATGCTTCTTGATGTCAGACAATGGGTTAGGCAACAGAAATGTTTTTAAGGAGGAGCAGGAGAAAGAAGAAGACAAGAGGGTGAGAAGTGGAGGAGAAGGGACAGTGGAGGAGGAGGAAGAAGAATCTAAAGTAATAAGAGAGGTGTTATAAAGCTAAAGAGTTTATTCCAGGGGAGCCAGACATCTGACTTGTCCAATGTGATTAGTATAACAAGAGAAATAGGAATAAGATACAGAGGACAGAGGCGTCACTTTGGGTCAGGATATGCTTTTTGGATGGCCAGAAAGTTCTTTAAAGGCTGTGCATGAGGTGGGTCATAAAAGATGAGAAGGATTTTAGCAAGCACACAACTCTAGTTCCAAAGGCTACAACCAGTTAATTAAACTAAAAGGGCATACATATAAATTGGTGTTTGTCAAAGAGTGGTTCCCAAACCAATAACATCTGCTTGGCACCTTGTTAGAAATACTTCTCAGGGCCATCCCTTCTTTCTGCATCAGAGTGTCTGCAGGTGGGATAGAGCGATCTGGTTTTAACAAGACCTTCCAGTGATTCTGAAGAACACTCGAGTTGGAAAACCATTGTTTTAGATAAATGTAGCAAATAGTCTAAAAAATAGGTGCGGAGTCTTGAAAAACAGCATAGAGAATATTCCAGTTTATCACAACAAAATTGACCACACTATTTTATCTCTTCTCCCTCTGAAAAAACCTCACTAAATAAAGAGTAAAGAAATGTTTCAAGATATTATTCCCCAAGACAAATGAAAAAGGAAACAATAACTGGCCAACTATTTCAAGAAGAGTTTGGAAGATAGTGGCCTGATGCAGGATTCCTGATCACCTTGGTAGATAGAACCGACAGAAGTTGCAAGGTAGTGCCTACAGAAGGAGGCAATGCGTAGGAGAAGTCAGCCAGTTCCCAGCCTTGACACAGTGGAAAACATGGGTGAGTGGAAAGTCTAAAGTAAGGGTGTCAAACTCATTTTCACGGAGGGCCACATCAGCCTCGCAGTTGCCTTCAAAGGGCTGGAAGTAATTTCAACTCCTTAACAGTTAAGGAGTAGTTACATTTATACAGTCCTAAAATTATTTCGGCCCTTAGAAGGCAACCACAAAGCTGATGTAGCCCCCAGTGAAAATCAGTTTGACACCCCTAAAAAGGAAGCAGTGAGGGGCCCTCATAGACCTTCTCATTTGTCATCCCCAGGAAACCTGAATCGAAGTGTTTATCACTCACCATGCAGGAGGTTGGAAGATTGTTCTCTGTGGATGCCGGTGAAAAGTCCAGTGATTGATAACCGTCCAGTAAAGTCTACTTGACTACTTGCTCCTACCCACGTAAACAGAGCTTCATTCCAATAATCTTTGCAGTGCTCACTCTTAAATATAATCAGCCAAGGCTCATCAAATGTGAAGAAATATTCTTGTATATAGAGACCTACGAGAAAAGAACAGATCAAAGGATCCTGAAAGAAGAGAAAAAAGCCCCCCTCCCTAAAAATATAAGTATTATCTCCGGAAATAGAATACATTACATTCACATACACAAACGAAAATGTCTTGCCCTGAAAAAGGTGTACTCAGAAAAGAAAAATAACTTTCTGAAATTAAAAATAGGATAACTGCAATGAAAAAAATGCAATGGGTTAGAGAAGGGTTAGGGATCAGTCAAGGAAATTTCCCAGAAGGAGGGGTGTGTGTTTGCGTGTGTGAGAGAGAGAAGGAGAGAGAGAGGGAGGGAGAAAGAGACAGACAGACAGAGACAGAGTTCCTGGGACAACAAAGTCCCCACAGTGATGCACATTATCATGAATGTCAGAATAGTAGGGACAGATACATTAGGACATCATTCAGAATAGCATTGGGCCTCTGAAAAGAAACACCAACGGATATAAAGTAAGGAGCAATAACCTCAAAGTTTTGAGAGAAATAGTTTTCAACCTAGAATTCCATACTTAACTGAACTACTAATCAAGCATAAGAGGATGACATTTTTAGGTACACAAAAACTCAAAAAATTGACTCCTGCATACCCTTTCTTGGAAGCTACTGGAGGAAACATCTCAGTAAAATGAGGAAGTGAAGTGAGAGAAAAATATTAAAATCAGAAAATCAGGGCTTTGACACATGAAAGGCAAAGGGAAATTTCAGGTGGGTGGCAAAGGGAATTTTTACAACCCAGGCTGTGAACCAGAACTAAGAAGCATTCTACCAGCTGGGAGCAAGTAGGAGGCACAGGGTGAAAAGCTCTGGAAGATAAAAGGGGATGGGTCATTTATTGCGTTTAGGAGTCAAAGAAATTATTTCTAGGCCATAGAGCACTTGGGGAGGGAATTACTGATAAATAAGAAAAATAACCCAAGAAAATAATTAACTGTAACCCCCCCCCACAAAGTTCATATGAGAAAGTAAATATCCTAAGACATTGTTTGTTTTACCTATGAACAATGTGCCATATAGAAAACAATGCATTTGTGATGTAACTACTGAGATCATAAAGAAAAGGAAGAGCTGTGAAGTGGGGGCTTAACAGAGTCAAAACAGGAAGGAAGTGCATAAATGCAGCCTGTTGTGGTACGTTAAGAAACCACCAAATAGGCGATTCTAATGTGGTCTACACATGAAAGAATGAAAGAATGGTGGAGGATACAGAGAGAAAGGAGAGGCGGCCTGTTTTGCAGTGTTATCAGGACTTTTCCACGCAGATATCTGAAGTCTTAGAAGGAGCCATCCAAATCCAGGGGCCCAATATTCAAGCAAAAGTCATAGCAAGTATTAAGATTTCATGCCAAGAATAAACTTCATGTGCTCTAGAAAAGCAAGAAGTCAGTACGCTTTGGACAAAGTCAGCAGTACGGGGAACAGCAGAAGACGCACAACCACTTGAGTATCAAGACTGGGCTTTATCTAAGATAGTCCATGATTCGAACACAAATAAAGCAATACCATATTTTATTTTGTGTATTTCTTCTGTCCTGCACTTACCCTACTTTCTTCACCACCTTAGCACCATCAACCCTTAACACACAAGGCCCTGTTCTGTAGGAAACTCACAGAGAAGGGTTCTTTTGGCTGACGTATCTGCATCTTTTGCATGTCTGGGAATTAGGCTCCTACCACATAAATCATGCCCTCTCCATTTCTATTTACTCACTCCATTTTGCATTTTTCAATGTAATTTTCATCATCCCAGGTTACTGTGACTATCCACATTTTAAATAGTAGTAACCTGCAAGATTTCATTTTCTGAAAATACAAGACACTTGTGTAGAAATTATAATTAGGCTGGCCAGGCAATGCTCTATTATTAGAAAGAATTGTGATTTTTAGAATTGTGGGTTAATGGCTAATAACTGTATGCAGTGTTTTCCCTCAAGATGTTTTCTATTACAGTAATTAACTGAGCAGCTGGGAGAGCAGACATTAACCATTTGTCTTCACAGTAGCCCTCACTGGGGACTCTTGCCAAACCTTTGCACATGGCTTTATTTGCTATTTGATGGGTAATGTAAGAGGGAAGCATAAAACATATAGGATGTTTGCACTTTGGAGTGAATATCCAATTTGCAATGATTTTTTTCTCTTGTTGAAAGTGATGAATAGATCATGAGAAACACCGAATGTCTTTTAGATATATGGACTTATTTGACTAGCTTTTATGTGCATATTTCTCTTAGTATCCTCACGTAATGAAATTTTGTCACAGTGATTGTGTCGGAAGCCTGAGCTACCCTGAAGATACCACTGGTTTATCTGTTTACAAATTAGATTGGACCAGTAAGAGCTGGCTGAGACTGAAGAAATCTGTTCAGTAAAACTTTAGGAGCCATTTTGCCTGAAAGCCACCCCTTACCTTTTTTATTTTTTCACAATGCCTGAATTTCCGTTTGAATATTAACTCAGCTATGCCCCTTGATTGTGTCTCCCGAATCTCCCTCTGGAACCCTTGGCGCTCCCCTGGTGAATTCCTGCTCACTGCCTGATGTGGCCCCTCTCTCAGGACTATGTGCAAAATTTGAGGGTTAGCCCAGGTTCTCCTGACTGACTCTGCTGTTGTCTGGTCTCCCCTCTGCCAGGCTGTATTCTAGAGCATGTCTTTCCTGAGTGCAGAGACATTCATTTTTTTTCCAACGGGAACAACTTAATTTCATGTATTTACAATAACATGTCCCAAACCACAAGTAGAAATTAAGTACCAAATTAAAATAAATAAAACTAAGCTTTTATGAAATTGTTAGGTTTCTAACAATCCTTTATCTTCCCTCTTGAATAAAAGAATAAATTCACTACTTTTCAAATCTCCCTGCTTTTTTTCCTACCCTATTTTTCCAGAGGCAAGAATTTTCTTTCTTCTTAAAATTACTCCTTTTCTTTAAATCCAGAAAAGCTCTGGGTTTATACTGTCTTGAGTATTTGGTTGTTAAGAGCCTCAGTAAAAAGAATGCTATCTGATTTGCAGTAATTCCACGGGAGTCACACAAACAAGAGCATGCCAGGCCCTCTGGCAAATGGTGAGGCCGTGATTTTCTTTCCCCTCTGAAAAGATACAGGACCCTGACCCTGCAAGCTGTGGTTGGTGGTGGCTCAGCATGACCCCTTGGGACCACCAGCTCGGTGTCGGTGATTGAAACAGAGCCTCGCCCGTTCAAGACCACACTCCTGAGTCTAAACTCGGCAAGTCTCAAAGGTTTGGCTCATACTTTGGAGAGTTTGAGAGCAAATGAGGCTGTAACATGATGTGAAGGAAACTTTCTATACAGAGATATTTATACTGCAAATCCCATGGAGAGCCCGGGTCATTAGCTGGAACAACTGTGTAAAAAGATCGACAAGACAGACTCAGGCAGCAACCTGGAGTCTGGTGTAGGTACATTTAGGAAGGCAAGTTTCAATGCAGTTAGAGGTCAGAGATCAGGCAGAGAAGTGTAAGACTACAGTCCTCAGGGTTAGCAAGAGCTTCAAACACAGGCAGAGCAGTAACCTGGAAGCCCTCATGAGAGAGAAATTGTTCTGACCATTTGGATGTGGACGAGGGAGCTCTCAGGCCCCCTGCATCTCCCTCCAGAAAACCTTGACTCCATGGACTCGCTTTCCCTGTACATCATTCGGACCTCAATGATGCAATCCGCTTAATTTTTTATATACAGTGTCTTGCAGGACAATGTTTTAATGAATCCTTTTTGATTTACTAGTCAGTTGAATCAATTTTGAGAAAGCCTTGTAAAGCATGAATTAAAATACAAAATGACTTTAGAAGATACCAGCTCACACATTCGAAAGGAAAATAAGCTCTTTCTACAGACTCATAGACAGGAGGATGACAGCTGAGGGGTGGAGGGTGGTTTGGAGGTAGAGGGATTGAACAAAAAGGAAAAAGGCTCATAGGCATGGTCCACAGTGTGGCAACTGTGGAGGGAGGGGGTATAAGGGAGCTAAATGGTAAGAACAAAAGAAAAAAAACAGTAAAAGATCGAAAGTTCAAAAAATTAAGAAATATATTAAAATAAAGAAAATAAGCTATTTTTAACTTTCCCTCACCTTTTTTTCCACATGGCAAACATCTCCCCAATACAGTCCTAGCAATAACTAATATTGAAAGCCAAAATAAACAAACAAAAAACCCTGCAACATTTTCTCTCCACTTAAAATGAACTTCATATGATATTATCTGAGTTGATTGTTTCAAATTCAAGTCCAAGTATTTTAATTTTACTGTCCACTTCCCTCATCCAAATTCACTTCAAACTCTTTAAGATAGGAAACATTTTCTTATACTCTTTTATGTCATTCAAAGTACCCGAATGCATTTGGTAAGGTCACGTTGAATGATAGAATTGTTTTAATTAAAACTAAAGTTTTATTGAGACTTATCTAGAAAACTGTGTAAAAAAAAGAGCTGACTTGTACTGCCATCATTACCGTGGCTAACAGGGAACAAAAAGAAACACAGATAATAGCTGGGCTTCTTTTGGCTAAAACACAAACACCGTCCCACTTAAAAAATGAGAAACAAGGACAACGGTCTTGGCAGTTGGTGAGTTTTTCATAAGCAAGAAAACACAGGAGGCTTTGCTATAATTCAAGAGCCATTCTTGTCATTGCTTTCAAGAGGGTAGAAATTAAGCTATATTAAAGCCTGTCTTGGCCCAATTATAGAACGAAAGTGAGGCATCTATAGAGTGGTTCCAGGATAGGTTTCAAATCAGTTTGAATCCAGCTATTTGTTCCTTATTAGGACTTCAGGGGACAGCCAAGAATTACATCTAATTCATTATCTTGCTCTGAAAGCACTACAGTGGCGGCTACACAAATTGAAGGCAGCATTTACACAAGCTGATACCTGTGGTATCTTTCTAATTTATCTTTGGGGCATTATCACTTCCCAGTGTCCCTCCTTGAAAGTTTGACATGTGGCCTGAATTCTCGTTTTGCAGGATGATAGCTCTTCACCCCGAAGAGAACATTGGAGAAAATGGTCCTACCTTAAAGTGCTAAGAATGCTACATGGAATACATTTTTAAAGATTTGAAAATAGCTGGTCGTGTGGCGGAAATGTATGAACTTGCCTTTTAGGCAGTCCATTCTCTCTGGGTTGATGCTGCAGCTCTATTGCCTTAATTCATTACTGTTTGATTCATGTCCAGCAATCACACCGAAATCATTGCCCCCTTTGTGAAACGTTTCAAGACCACTGATTTTTAAGGGAAATTTAAACAACATGTTTGCCTTTGTGATGTGAAAGTAAATATAACCCGTTGAAATTCAAGGTAGGAAAAAGTTCCTTTAGGAAACTAGGAAGGATGATACAGAAAGAAATGCTACCCACATACAGAGTGATTTCTAATAGTTCATTATCTCCCTGTCTGTGGTCCCCTGTTGCATTGCACATTCACGAAAACCTTGCCTAAATATTAAATCGACAGCATAATCCCAGAGTGTTTTATGTAACTACACGTGAGAAGCAGAGAATACTGTATTGATACCCAGGTTGTCGACAATGGCACTCCAAGTAACTTGTATTAATTATTTTTATTGATATAAAACCTTTCTTCCAAAAAGCATAAAGTACTACCTTAAAATTGCCTTATAACAGCAATTGAACACCAATCAGGGACCTTGCATTGCTGCTCTGAGTGTTATAACAACTCAGCAATGCAAGGGACCTGAGACCATGAAGTATCAAGCAGAGATAATACCTTAGGTTTCCTGATTTCTAATCTACTATTTCAAACATTTCATCATTATCTATCCTTTTAGTTTTTAAAAATGCCAAAAATTATCTCTTCTATATGAGACTTGAAAAGGTTATATTTCAGAGAAGATTATTTTAAAGCATAAACCATTAAGTAAAAATTGAAAAATCAATTGTATGAGAACTCAAGTGACTTTTTTCAGCTAATGGCTTGTTTGGTATTCTATTCCAAAGAAGAATAACTTGAATGTTAAGGGAAGACCAACAAAGTAGACATTTTTCAGTACTTACACAAAATTTCAAAAGTTAAACACACTCTTTATTAATTCAAAATGCTTCCTATCCATGAACTCAGTATGTGCTTCCACTTATTTGTATCTTCTATTTCTTTCTTCAGTGTCTTATAGTTTTTCGAGTACAGATCTTTTACATCCTTGGTTAGGTTTATTTCCAGGTATTCTATTCTCTATAGCAATTGCGAATGGGATTGTTTTCTTAATTTCCCTTTCTGTTAGTTCATTATCAGCATATAATGCAACTGATTTCTGAATATTAATTTTGTGTCCTTTAACTTTGCTGAATTAATTTATCAGTTCTAGTACTTTCTTGGTGGTATCTTTGGGGTTCTCTGTGTAAATGACACCTGCAAATAAAGACAGTTTTATGACTTCCTTTTCAATTTGGATGCCTTTTATTTCTTCTTCTTGTGTGATTGCTATAGATAGGACTTCCAGTACTATGTTGAATAACAGAGGTGAAAGGGGACATCCCTGTCTTATTCCTGATCTTAAGTGGAACGCTTGTAGTTTTTGCCCATTGAATATGATGCTGGCAGTGTGCTTGTTATGTGTGGCTTATATTATGTTGATGTATGTTCCCTCTATTCCCACATTGCTGAGAGTGTTTATCATACGTAGGTGCTGGATTTTATCAAATGCTTTTCTACATCTATTGATATGATCATGTGGTTTTTATTCTTCATTTCGTTTGTGTGTTGAATCACCATTTATTAATTTGTTAGTGTTATACCTACCTTGCATTCCCAGAATAAATCTCACTTGATCATAATGTATGATTTTTCAGTGCATTGCTGTATTTGGTTTGTTAACATTGTGTTGAGTATTTTAGCATCTATGTTCATCAGGGACACTGGCCTATAATTTTGTTTCTTTGTAGTGTCTAACTGGTTTTGGAGTTAGGATAATGCTGGTCTCATTAAATGAGTTTGGAAGCCTTCCTTTCTTATGAATTTTTTGAACTAGAGAAGGAGAGGTGTTAGTTCTTCCTGGAATGTTTGGCAAAATTCACTTGTGTTTGTTGGGAGTTGTTTGTTTGTTTTTTTTATTACCACTTCAATTTCACTAGGAGTAATCTGTCTATTCAGATTCTCTGATTCTTCCCTGAGCTTTGGAAAATTGTATATTTCTAGGAATTTAGCCATTTTGTCCAGGTTGTTGTCATATAGTTGTTCATAATATTTTCTTATGATCCTTTGAACTTCTTCAGTGTCAGTTGTTATTTCCTCTCTTTCATTTCTGATATTATTTATTTGGGTCTTCTTTCTTTTTTTCCTGATGAGTCTGGTTAAAAGTTTGTCAATTCTGTTTATCTTTTCAAAAAAACAGTTCTTGGAGTCATTGATCTTTTGTATCAAATTTTAGACTCTATTTCATTTATTTCTGCTCTGATCTTTATTATTTCCTTCCTTCTGCTCACTTTGGGCTTTGTTTATTATTCTTTTTCAAGTGCATTTAAGTGTAAAGTTAGATTGTTTATTTGAGTTTTTTCTTGTTTTTTGTTTGTTTGGTTTTTTAGATAAACCTGAAATGCTAAGAATTTTTTTCTTAGGATTGCTCTCCCAGTGTCCCACAGACTTGGGATTGTTGTGTTCTTATTTTCACTTATTTCAAGATATGTTTGGATTTCTTCCCTGATGTTTTTGTTGGTTCATTCATTGTTTAATAACAGGTTATTTAGCCTCAATGTCTTTGTGTGTTTTTCAGTGTTCTTATGATTGACTTCCAGTTTCATAGTATTGTGATCAGAGAAGAAACTTGATATGATTTCAATCTTTTTAAAGATGCTCAACATCACTAGTCATCAGAGAAAGGCAAAATTAAAACCACAGTGAGATATGTGAGATGATACCTCACACCTGTCAGAGTGGCTGTCAATAAGTGAGCAAAAAACAAGTGCTGGTGAGGATGTGGAGAAAGGGGAACTTTTTGCACTGTGGGTGGGAATGCAACCCAGTACAACCACTGTGGAAAGAAGTATGGAGATACCTCAAAAAATTAAAACTGGATCTGCCTTTTGGCCTAGTTATCCCACTTTTGGGAATATATCTGAAGGAACTCAGAACACTAATTTGAAAAAACATAAGCACCTCTATGTTCATTGCAACATTATTTACAATCACAAAGATATGGAAGCAGCTCAAGTATCCATCAGTAGGTGAGTGGAAAAAACAATGATGGGACATTTATACAACAGAATTATACTCAGTCATAAAAAATGAAGAAAAATTTACCCTTTGCAATAGCATGGATGGACCCGTTGAACATTATGCTAAGTGAAATAAGCTACTCAAAGAAAGAAAAATACCAAATGATTTCACTCATATGTGGAATCTAATGATCACCTGAACTAACAAGGAAAATGGGGACAGACTCATAGATGGAGAGCAGGATGACAGCCGGGCGGGGGGGGGGGGGGGGGGGGGGGGGGGGGGGGGGAGAGTTAAGTGGGGAGTGGATTGAGCAAAAAGGGAAAAGGACTCATGGACATGGACAGCAGTGTGGTGATTGCTGCAAGAAGGGGGGCACAAGAGGGCTAAATAGTAATGGAAAAATAATACAATAAAGATTCAACAAAAAAACAAAATGCTTGACTAATCTTTTAACTGCAGAAATTTTTTTACCAGATATTTAAATAGCTAAGGATTAGTTAAAATAGGAAATATTTAGGATCATTTCAATACAGATATCAAATTGAAGAATAGTTCTTCATTACGGAAGGTAATTATGTCTTCCTTTTTTATGATATTATTTCTAGTCTCTGACTTAAGGACATGCAGTGCCTAAATTATAAAAATCTGCCACCAGATATAATGAATGAATCCAGAAATGAACATTAAAAGACTGGACTTTATATAGGTGCAAGGCAAAGGGAGTCTTGGCAGTCCAAAATCAACATCTACAAGTCAAGGCTTCAACTATTGACTTGCCTTCCTACTTTGTTGAGTTAACTATGAAGAGCTACGGCCTAACCTAATGTGTTTCAGTTCTCTGTTCTTTTTAGAACATATCTTCTCTTACCTTCCTCTTAATCACTAGGCATTTTGAAGATATTTATATCAATGGGGAGGGAAAATCCTTTCCTAAGCCAACAGCTGACAGCCAGCATCTCATTGAAATTTCACAAAAAGGAGCATTGAGCATGTTCTTTTCCTTTGGTTTTGATAAGATGAATGATACTTTTACCAACACCTGCTGTTACAATACTGTTTGCCCTCTGAATTAAAAGATAGCAAAGGAGGAACACATATGCATTGCATTTAGGTTTAAATGACCTCACACTAGTGAAATCATATGACACCTTTGCTTTTTCTACATTCCATATACTCTCTCATTTATTCAGAGCAACAGTGTGTTTGTTAATAACCTCACTGTTTTCTGCTGTTAAGGGAACTGAAGTGCCATTAACACATATTAAAGTACCATTGATTCCATTAGTGCCGACAAGCACTAAATCCCAATTTCTTTTTAAGTAAGCATTAAAACAAATGCAGATGTCCTTTATTAACAAGCAACATGCTGAGCTATCCTTATTGCAATAGTTTAATATATGAGAGATGTCTTAAAGACCAAGCTAGACTCTTAAGGAGCTGAAAAACTAGCACTTGGTACAACGAAGGACAGCAAGTGAAGGAATGCGTATAAATTTTCTACATTCACAGAAACCTATCCAAAGTGCCATTTTTATCTCAAATTAGGATCATAATCACTTTTCACCTCCATATGTTCTGTATTTATGTATTAGAATACATATAAAACCACAGTGGTGAGGAGATGCAAGCTGTGGAGTTACAATAAACCAATCTGTCCATGGGAGGCCTCAGCCCGGGAAACGGGTGTGGCTTAGATGGGCCCCTACTCTGTGGCTTCTGCATGTGGTGTCCATGCTTGGATATTTGCGCAGGGTAGTGAAGCACGTTCACTTGTGAAGCAGTCTCACAGGGAGGATAACTATATACCTGGGCATTGGGTTTTCTTAAAAGATATGACCATTCTAGGGAGCTCTTTCACAGGAGGAGAACCTGGAAGACTTCAGCTAACCCTCAGAGCCAAATGTGTGGCCAAAAACATTTTTTTTTATATTACTCTCATCCCTAAGCACTATTTCCTTTGAAAACATTTTGAGTATATTCTCCTGAGGGGAAAAAAAAAGTGGCTTATTATATTTGGCTTTTACATGCAGCTACTTTCTGAAGGATTTTGTTGCTGGACAGCAGGGAGGTTGGAAACAGAGGGGCGCTAATGGAGTTTTAAAAGAACATCTTTTTAATCTCTCACTGGTTTAGCAGCTTTGGTTACTTGTTTAACTCCTGAAATTCTAATTTCTTTTTTGATATAAAAATATTCATTTCAATTCATTGCAATATAAGACCATGAAAGCAAAACAGAGACTATGCTCTCTTGGCTGACCAATAAGCAGCAAGCAAAATGAACTCCTCTACATATTTCTTGATGTTTTGGTAGTCTATAGTCAATACTTACTTATTTTTGCTTAAAAAAAGCCAAAAAGTATAGCTTCATACAGAAATTCAAGTGACGCAACCAAGAAGAAATTTAACAATACCCCAGATTTGTTTTTGCCCACAGTTACGTCCCGAACCTGGATATTTCTGTCTGCCCGTACACTTGTTACTTCTGCAGAATGTGCCACCCCTTCACCCTGCAGGTGTGGGGATGTCCTAAACGAGTCACAAGGGTCTCCTCCGCACTGTGCTTTCTCCCGCTCCCTGCTGCCGCAAAGCTTGTTAGATTTGCATAAAGTAAGCGGTTGTTTTGGTTTGCATTTTAAGATTAAAATAATTATAAGAATCCAAGACATTCCACAGATACAATTTGACAAATATGCCCATATTTGTTTATAACTTGTTAGATGACTTTGTTCATTTAGCTGTAAATAAATAAAATAGTAAAAATTCTAAAAAGAAGCAAGCAAGAAGATGAACATCAGAAGTATGAAACTAGGCTTCTTATTTCACTCATAAATTTGCTTTTATCTTGACTGGCACTCAAAAGTGCCTTCACATGGCCACAGTCCTCGTAATCATTCTGTCTGGTATGCTTCACTACTTAGCTAAGAGCCACAGATCTTGAATTACATCAATTTGTTTAAGTTTCAGAATATCTTCTTTCCAGTTGTCCTCCAAGTAAAACACCCTGAAGTGGAATGTCTTGTAAAACAGGTGAGGAACTTTGAAAAAATTCATAATGTAAGAAAGGCCTGAACATCCAAACATTTTCCATTTATACTTTTTTCTAAGTAATTATCACTAAATAACAAGTTCAGAAGGATCACTATAATAAACTATGCCAAAGTTTGCCCCATACTTACTTAAGGCCAAATAATATTCCATAATGAGGAAAAAGAGAAACACATCCAATTCTCACACCAGTCAGAGGCCAGAGTGGCAAAGATTTGTACAGGAAAGTCTTTCATTTCTTTGCACAGGACAAAGAGTAGTGGGCAAAATTGCCTAGATGTGACACAGAGAAGCTGATCTCCAGTGACCTTGCAGGACCATTTTAGCCTTATAAAACTATGGAGATAATCCTTATGTATTAGAGAAGATGGTTGTGATGTAATTTGTTCTTATTAATTTCACATGTTTGAGGAGATTGTTGACACTTATGATCAAGTTTTACCCACCAGTCTTTAGCACCTTTCTTTCCAAGAAATATATCTGCAATGACAGCAACTTCTTATAACATGCCATGGATGATTATTCCCTACTTTAGAATAATCCCAAGGCTTTCCCTCCATCTTCCAAATTGTCAATATTATTTGAAGGGACTCCAGGACTTGATGAGAGAAGGATTTGAAAAGTGGAAAGATTCTTATGTTGTCCCCAGAACATTAGGCTTAAAATATCTCATCCAACAGGTATCAGCACCACATTGACCACACTTAGCACATTCTACAGAGAATCTCATATTCACCTGATAGAAATCAAATTGTAAGCTTTGTCCCAATAAATTAGAACTAGGTCTTTCTTACTCTCAAAAGCTCTCTTGACTTCAGACAGCATGAAAAGAAAATTCATCTCTAAAGGATAACCCTAATGCAAATGGTATTGGGTACTGGCGCCCAAAAGGTGAAGAAAGAAGATGTAGAAGGCAAGGAAGATTAAAGACAACCGATCATAAAATTAGTCTTCACTTGACAATGTTTCCAAAGGAAGGGTCTGCTTCCATTCCTCATCATTTTTACCTGAGGACTTAGTACTGTAGAAAGGAGAGATCAAATCATCTCCCTGGGGGATGAACCAAAGATGGATATTAAGCTTCAACTGCAATTTTAAAGAATCTAATGTTAGCATCAGTACTCTATGGTGACCAAGATAAATGAAATTATTCAAATGGCAAAAAGAAATGCTGATCTTGTTTCATAAAGTGGACAGTGTATCTACGTGGCCAGACTGCTATAATTAATTTACACAAGCATGAATACTAATTAACAATAAAAGACCTCATTTTAATTGTATACATATCCTTGTGCTAATTAAGGTGCCCAATACATGTCTCAAGAATTTTTCAGCATGAAGAGAGATACTGCCAAATGTACAGGGGTGAGGAAACGGGGCCACCGTAAACTCAGAGTAATGGAAAGGCTTCTAGGCCTGGCCGATGACTAGCCTCGTGACAAGTCCTTGCTACATTTGCACCGCCTCCGCTTTTCCCCACCCTGTTGGTCCAGGATGCCTTGCACAAAGTGAGCACTGACCTATGTTCATGTGAATGTCCTGTTAAATAGAATGGAGTTAGAACTAAAAATTAGAAATCTGTGATTCTTAATTTACCTTTTGCCAATAGCTGTTTGAGCTTTGGAAAACCAAAGTGAGATATGCTAAGTGGTCTTGATTCTTGGTTGGTTCCCTTTGCTTTTATAAATAGCCCTTTTTTCTAAAATTTTCAGCTGCCTCAGTTCAGTGGGTTACGTGTTTGCTATTGGAACACTAACTGATTGACTCTCCATCCTCCCGAATCACACTAAATTGTTCACTGTCCACCATTTAAAACATGCTCACTCTCTTTGAGACCGTACATGAGTCCTGTTTATAAGAGAAATGGAGGCAGCATTATTGGAAAGCCCTCCGCACGCACATATGGTGGCTGGTGCTCAATACTTTAGTATATTGTGCTAAATACTAGTGGTTGCTTGTCTCACCAGTGTCATTTTTCCCTTTTCAAAAAGGATCCTAATTGGGATCAAGTATCCAGCCTTCCCACACCTAATCCCACTGCTCTCTTCAGAGACGGATTGTCCTAAGGGTAATCCCATTGTTTTTGCAAGTGAGGGGCACAGGAACGCCGGCCGGAGCCATTCAGTGACAGACATTAACTGCTCTGTGGTACAAATACCCGATACAATGTTAGTGGCCATAAAAAAGAATACCCTATTACTATTTGTGGCAACATGGATGGCCATAGAGGGTATTAAGCCAAATAAAGTAAGTCAATTAGAGAAAGACAAGTACCACGTGACTTCACTTAAATGTGGAATCTAAAGAACACAGTAAACGTACAAACAAAACAGAAACAGACTCATAGATATGGTTGCCAGAGGGGAAGAGGGCTGGGGAACTGGGTGAAAAAGGTGAAGGGATTCAGAAATACAAATTGGTAGTGACAAAATAGGCATGGGGTATAAAGTATATCATAGGGAATATAGTTAATAATATTATAATACCTATGTACCACCATAGGGACACTTTGTAAAGCATATGATTGTCTAACCACCATGCCATACACCTGAAACTAGTACAGAATAATACTGAATGTAAGCTATCACTAAAACCTAAATTTTAAAAATAACATGGTTAATACATGATATAAAGAAGACTTTGGCTTACAAATGAATATGTGTTACAGTTTGAGACATAAAGAAAGAACTCCCATCAAATGAGACATGAAGAAAGGTTTGATGGGAGTTCTGGGAAAGACATTTCCTTCCTCCAAAGAGAGATCACAAAAATGGCCTCTTCTCCCTGAGTTTCTTTGTGTATTGTAAGGTCTAGAACTCGGGCTGCCATTTAAGTACTGTATGAGGCAGAAGTCGGCATGGGCAGGAAGTCAAGGTTAGAGAATCCCAGAGAAATAAGGCCATTAATTCAACCACGCCTGCTCGTTGCCAACCTTCTGAATTTTCTCAGTTAGGTTATCCACTGTATTTCTCCATTCTGAAGAGAGTTTGAGTTGGAATTTCTGACACTTGTGACAAAAATCTTCCAGGCTGAGACATTCATTCAGTTCAGTCAAGAGTTCCTCATGTTGTGCTTACTACAAACAAGGTTCCAGTTTAGGCATGGGACTTCTGCAGTGACCCATAGGCCAAAACTTGCATGCAGAGTTATGTAGTTAATTTTCCCGTTCCTCTAAGGGCTAGATGGAAATGCCTGATGCTGAGAGAAGGGTTCTCAGCTGAGAGATGTTCGACGGCTTGTTTAAGGGGACCCACAAGAAAGCGTTGGAACCAGACTAGGTCTGTCCAACTGACTTCGTCTTTTCATTCCACCCCCTTGAATTGAATTAACTGTATTAAATCATCCAGCCACCACTTAATCAAGACCAGTATCCACACAGAAGAAACACAGTTAAGTAAGTTTTAATAAGAAGAAAGCAGTTGGATAGCCCAAGGGTCTAGAATAGCTTCAATAAGTTTAATAGAGAATTAAGTTAGATACAGAGTTACCCTCACCTGATGACCTGGCCCTACCTTGGCTCTTGCCAATTCTCTTGCTGATGCCCTTAAGTCTTTTTTTAATGTTTATGTTATTATTATTATTTTTAAATATTTAACTTTTTCAATTACAGTTTACATTGAATATGACCTTGTATTAGCTTCAGGTGGACAGCATATTGGTCAGACAATCAAATAATATTTTACTAAGTGTTCTTCCTGATATTTCAAGTGCCCATCTGGCATCATACATAGTTATTACAAAATTATTGACTATATTCCCTATGCTGTACTTTACATCCCCACGACTGTTTTGTAACTACAAATCCGTACTTCTCAATCCCTTTACCTTTTTCACACAGACTTCCAACCTCCCATCCCTTTGGCAACCATCTGTCTCTGTATCTATGAGTCTGTCTCTTTTTTGTTTTTTCATTTATATTGCTCTTTAGGTCCCACATATAAGTAAAATCATATGGTATTAGTATTTCTCTGACTGACTCAGCATAATACTCTCTAGGTGCATCCATGTTGTCACAAAAGGTAAGATTCCATTCTTTTTATAGCTGGCTAATATTCTGTTGTATGTGCATACCACCACTTTATACACTCGTCTATTGATGGGCACTTGAGTCATAACTACCTTCCCTATCTCATGGCCTCAGAGAAAGCCCAATGACTCAACTCTCCTTTGTGGGGGCCTAGAGAATATTTGCATCCCTTCGATGTCACAGGAGCTTTGCACAATTATATCCTGCTTTCACTCTTACTTTACCCCAGTATTTTAATGGGAGTCAGTATACAGCTCTGGCTTCCAGTTCCCACTGAAAACAGCTGCCACTCTCGCAGATGCCCTCCTGGGTTTTCAAGAGAAGGGAGTGCATGCAACCATGTCTGACCAATCACGTCCTCTCATTTCTTAGCCTTCCTCCCCACTCCCATGCAGGGACAGGTTTTACACTTTTTCAGGCTTGTCAAGTGTGTTCTTTATATCACACCCCTGACTCTGACTGGTTGCTGAGACTATGGAGTGGACTAGATGCAAAGAGAAAAGCTACTTTTTTGATAATATTGTTCATCAAGCATTCCAGAACTCTTTCCCCACCTCATTCCAATTGCCAGCACGCTGACCACGTGAAACTGTTTTCAGAATAAAATGAGATTGCATAAAAGCTGTTGATAAAATGCAAAAGACCATAAAAATGTAAGATATTATAGTATTATGTTAAGTCACAAAAGAAACAATCCATTTAGCCCCATTGTCCAATTCTAACATATTTCTGTACTGAAAACAAATTATGGAATTAAAAGATGTCATACTGTTACAATCTGAGCAAGAAAACAATCAAACGTTTATATCAATAAGTTCTTAGTGAATTTTTGACTCATCAAATAACATTTAGAATGAGAGAGTCTTACAGATTCTCAATCAGTGGTTCTCAGCCTGGCTGGACAATGGAATCACCTGGGGAGCATTGAAATAATACAGATAGCCAGGCCCTGCCTTCAAAGCAACTAAATTAGAATTAAATGTTCTTTCTTCAGAAAAATGACATTACATAAAAGAAACAAAAAGAGCTAAGAGTTATTAGAAAGTTTAAAATTGTACAGTTATAGCTCCTTTGGAAAATCAGGATGTCCACATAATCAGTAAAGTAAACAACCTGAGATCACAGCCAGTCTCTAATCTTCACTTCAGGGCTGGAAGTAGAAGTGATTCTATATAGATATTGTTTCAGTTATAGAGAGGGATACATAAAGACTTTGCCAAATTTGTCCAACATTCCCCCCATCATCCACATTCTAACTCCCCTGAATTCCACCAGGACCCCCGAAGACAGCGATGGTGTTGACACCCCTTCTCCCGGTATTCTCTGCCTTCTGACTCTGACATTTCTGCCTCAGCACACAATTCTCTACTCCTCTCCCAGTTGAAAGCACGACTTCAGAGAAATGTGAAGTAGTTCCAGTTCTTCCTCACACTTAGATTGGCCTACAACATCGGCTGATCAGAAACACAGATGCCTGAGATAGAAATAGTCCTGTCTCCCTGGCTCCCAGGGCCAGAGATATATAGGGTGGAGGCCAGAGCAGCCAAGGAGGCGACCCAGCCACAGAGTGAATCATCGCTGCCATTCAAAATGTGTCAAAAAAAAAAAAAAGAAAAGAAAAAAAAAACCACAAAAACCCGAGAGCTTAGGGAGAGAAAAAGCAGGGTTTTTTAATCCTGTGACTCTGTAGAGATGGTAGGGATAGCAGCTGTGCTTCCTCCCCTCAGAAAGTCATTTTAGCGTTAGATTTTCCCTGAGGAAGAAGCAGATGGGGAGATACTTGACTTGCACATATGTGGCTGCTGCTGGCATGCTTGCTGTGCTACTGACCCTGGATTATATGCAGAAGTAGAGCTTTGGAGGAAAGAGGGAATGATTATTCAAGAGGCTCTTTTCAGACCTACTGACTGATAGCCCCAAGGGTGCATCAATATCTGGGGTTAACTGTGTCCTCTGAAAGTTCTCTAAAGATGGCTATGGTTTTGTGTAAAATGATGATACCTTCTGATTCCCTGGTAGACGTGACAGGCATAACAGGTGGACCCGGCAAGGTAGCTACACAAATGAGTAGCACAGGGCTCCTGGCCACAGAGTGGTTGTCTTCTAGTAGCACAATAAATGGAATCTTAGGCTATATTTTGGAATAATAGCCAAACTTTTTTATTAGACAGAGCAGTTCTCACCTTCTCATCATCCTGCAGAGAAGCGCCTGGCCTGTGTTGGGCGTATTACCCAGGAAAGCAACATAATTGGGCAAAACAGCAAAGAAGTAAAATAAATCTTCCTTCACAACTTTGCTCCCAATGCTCTAAGCCTTGAGGACAGAGTGAACTTCTATAACGGATAAAACACTGCTTGAAAGATAAAGATTCTCCTTTTATGAAGCAGGGAGGAGAGATAAAAGGGGAGAGGAGGAGGGCAGCGAGTTAAATAGGAAAGGGAAGAGAGGGCCAAATCCATTACGGCCGCGCAAACTGGAAAATATTTTCAGCGAAGGGCAACCCTGATGTAGTTCAGGCGTCCAGGCAATGAATGGAAGCGAAGTTTTCACCCTCAGACGACCAGGCCTGCAGACGCTCCCTGCTCTCGCCATAATGCTAGAGGTGCCCGCCACTGGCAACTGCATCTGTGGAGCATTTCCCTTCACGGGCAGCAGGCACTTTGCCAGGTGGACACTCAGCAGCTGACCTCTGTCCCAGCCCAGAGGCTCCGCCCTCACCCTTCTTACGTAGCTCGCAGAGACATACCTTTGCTAAGTTCCAAAGAATGAGAGTGGCACCAGTACCTAGTGGTGTGATGATGGATCATGGGATGCCTTTACCCCTACTGCTCAGAAATCCTGGGGGGGATAAAACAAAAACTGGTCAAAATTCTTCCTGAGCAAGGAGACTGGTAAACATATGCCATGACAGGTGTTACAAAGGTAGTGATAGATGAGCACAGGCAAAGTAGAATGGGAAAGAGAAAGCAGGGGTCATCCATGTTTCTGGGATAAGAGAAGGAACTGCTTTGTTGGGTAGTGACACTGGTCCCAGCGTAGAAAGATGAGCGGATATAGGCTTTTCAGGTACAGGGTCCAGAAAGAAAAGCATAGCATCAGGAGAAATAGAAGAACCAGTAAGTTATGTGGCATAAAACCTAAAGTGGAAGGAAGGCAGAGGGAGTGGTCAATCCCTTCAAGAGCATCAGAAATTCCTAAGAATAGAATGGACATGAAAAGTGCCCGTTACATTTAGCCATTGGATTTAGCCATGAGCCGTTAGGTTTAGCGTCAGGAGAGCATTGGTGAAGGAGGTCAGAGCAGTGCCAGCGGATGGGGAGGTTGGAAGACAGACTGTGCTGCACTGAAGAATGAGCTAGAGGAGAGGGAGAGGGCAGTGCACACGAAGAGCAGTGGTTCTCAAGGTGTCCTCTAGACGAGGCTCCGAGTCTCACCTAGAAACTGGTTAGAAATGCAAAGTCACACACACACACGCACACACCCCCTAGCCATCAGTCTGGGTTTTCACAAGCCCTCCAAATGATGCTGATGTTTGCTAGAGACTGAGAGCCCCTTGTTCTTATAATGAACTTGAGGTATTTAGGTATTCATTTAATAATAACAAGGAGGAATTTTACTAAATTATTTACTTAAGAAAATTGGGAAGGAATTCTTACTAACAGCATCTTAGTAACCAGTGAAGTGTTTCTTAACGATTTCTGGTAATGATTAAGGAAACTCACCTATGAAAGGAGATCAGTAATAGGTCTATGAACCCAGGAAATTCCTAAGAACAGGTGACTAAGGAGTTAAGAGACCCACCAAAAATTCAAACTAGGTGGCCCAGGGGAATTTCAATATTGCAGACTTAAAATGTGTTAGACCAAACGGAATCAATTTTTGCCCTTTCTGGAAACAATAATTTGACAGTGTACATAACATTTTCTAGGTGGAGCGGACAGGCAGGGAGAGTGTGAGAGGGTGGGAACTGCTGGTCTGGAAGCGGAGGGAAGGCGCTGGTCAGGATGGGGCCGGGGGGTGTGAGTGCTGATAAAGCCAAACTAGCAGAAACTAAATGAAGCAAGGACAGATTAGCTGGGCAGCCCTAATCTGTGTCAGGAGGGGGTCCTTCAGTGTGGTCTGAGGCAAGGAAGTCACAAACATAAGGCAATTGAGCCAACTCTCAGTGCCTACTCTGGGCAGCTGTGCTGACTGTAACCTCGGTTCTGAGTGCGTTGGACCCTAGCGTTTCCTGCTGGAATGGCCCCAGGTTTGCCTCAAGAGTTTGGACTGGGTCTCGCCTCCCAGAGGCAAGCAAGTGTCCAGTGGGTATCTGTTTGCTGGTGGAAAGGATTGAGCCTGTGCGTGTGCAGGCTGAGGTGTTTGCAGCCTGGCTGTGAGACACTTGGTAGGGCAGAGAAAGAACCAGGGATGCAAAGAGATGGGCCAGGGGCTCATGAGCACAGGTGTGGAGGTTGGAAGCCAGGAAGCTCATAAGGAAAGTGGACAATTCTAATTCTTACCTAGCCTTCTAGATTATGGAAACAGTATATATGTCCAGGTAGGAAGTCAGAACATTTTCATCAACAATATATTAATTTCTTATCTGTAAACACTCAGCTGTTATGTAAGCCTCAATTTCATATTCTTGGCCAGGATTCACACAAGTTAGGGGTGGGCCTGCTGATACTGGGATGCTGAGTCATGAATATTCTGGTCACGATAAGAAATATTTTTATTGTAAATTAGTGTATCGGGTTTCTTACTTACACATTGATCCCTGGTCGTTTCCTGGTTGTGAACCACTTCCTCACCATCGAACGAATGGAGTCCCCTAGTCCTGTGTCTTTGAGAACTTGTTCCTGACCATAGGGATCGTATGACAACGGCAGCACACACAAGCTTTGCCTAAGTGCTGGCTGGCATCTTGGATGACTTTGATCTTGTCTACAAGAAGAGTAAGAAAGATCAGGAAAAAAGAGATAAACTAAAGGAGAGCTGAAGCTACATATAAAGACCTCTAATACCTATAAAAGAAATGCCAGCCATTACGCAGCCTCATTTTAAAGGTTTAGAATTAATGACCAAAAAGCAAAAGTTCTGATGCATCAATTTTGAAAAAGCTGTTATCAAGTACTAAGTGCCCCTTAAGTAAAATTATGGAAAATTGGAACAGAAATTCAATGTATTGCACAAATAGAAAATTACATAGGGGGCATAAAAGGAACACACTGGAAGTTACCCAAGCTCTGAAACTTAGAAATATTCTACTGAAACCAGGTCTGTACTACTTACCAGAGACCACTTACGGTGACTACAGCTGACAAGGGAGGCGGGAGCCCTGCTGCTGTGCGGGCCACGTGCACATGGAATGGCCCCCAGGCCGAAGGCAGGTGGCGGCGGAGATCATGAGGAAGCCCATGGTCGGAGGCTCATCACCTGCACTCTCCTCCTCTGAAGACTCTCCAAGATGAGGTTGTTTTCCACGGGAATTGTTTATTACACAGGTAAGCAATTTTAATACTTTCCAAAGCCGAAAGGAAGCACTTACAATTTGTAACATGTCAGAATAGTATGCTGATCTCTGGCACATACAGCTTGAAAATAGAATTTTTCCATTTGAGCTAAAAATCACAAGGGATATTTTAGATCATGGCTCAGTTTCTTATGGATAAATATTTGAGCACTAGAGGCTACAGATTAAAGGAATGTCATTTATACTTATTGACTGTAATTTTTAGAAAGATCCCAAATATGGTCGACTCCACCCTGTACCAGTTTCATACAAGGGAGTAAATAGAGAGTAGGAAAGAAAAGAAGGAACAGACAGGAAAGGGGGAAAAGTACAGTCAATACAGGAACACTAACACCTGACACATGAATATAACATTGTTTTCTTTAAAGCATTTTTACATAATCCTGTATGTGCTTGTTACAATCGCCCTGTGAGGTTGGTACTGCTACATTCATTGTATTGGGGAAAAAGTCTGGGCACAGGGTTAAATGACTTGTCCCAGTCACATAGCACAGCTGTATGAAGAAGTGCAGCTGGGCCAGAATCAATGAAATAATTCCCAGTTTGACCTTGTAAGATTAATGATTATATTGATTGTAAGATTAATGATTATACCAATGTCATTTGATATATTTTCATGGATTGTTATGTGCTGAGCATTATGACAATTACTCTCACAAACCAATGAGATAGGAATAGTCATTGCCTCAATTTCACAGACGTGGGGAGAGAGGCTAAGTAACTCGGTCCAGCCACCCAGGCCACAAAGAGTCCAAAAGCCAGAACAGGCCAGCTCTGCCCCCCACCCCTTTGCTCCTCATCGTTACAGCCCCGTGGAAAACTCACCTGCCCGTCTATGGTTCTCAGACATCATGAAAAAACAACTCGTAGTTAGCTTTTTCTATAACTTCATGTTAGTGTTCTGTCTTGCTTCTCTTCATTCCACACCTGGCAACCTCAAATCCTTTCAAAATAAAAAAATAGTTTTCCTGGTGCACTTGGTCCAAATATCAACCTCTTTATAGTCCCTAATAAAATTTTATTTTTTTTAAAGATTTTATTTCATTTTAGAGAGAGGGGAAGGGACGGAGAAAGAGAGGGAGAGAAACATCATTCGGTTGCCTTTCACACACTCCCACCTGGGAACCTGGCCCACCACCCAGGCAGGTGCCCTGACCGGCATAGAACTGGTGACCATTCAGTTTGTGGGACAACACCAAAGCCACCGAGCCACACCTGAGTCCCTGCTGGAATTTTCAACCATCCTTTAATTGGTCTACATTTCCCTCCAATGTGTTTTCTTTAAACAATTATATATTTTATCTTTTTAAAAATGCATTTTCCTATTTCACTCTCTGTACACTCGGAGATGGTCATGTGGGATCAAGTCCGCCAATATCCAGCCCCTCCTTCCTCCGGACAGACAGAACACTGGTTTTGTGACCTGCTACAAGCTGTATTTTCAAGCACTGTCGGGCAGGGACGGTCACCAGGCACAGCTCTGGCCAACAGAAAGTGAGCATAAAGTGACTGGGGACTTCTAGGAAAGTGTTGCTTGCCTGCCTGCTAAGGATACCACCCTTTCTCACTGCGGCATCCTTCTTCTCTTACTTGTGATGCTCAGAGAGGGCTAGAGATCAAACATCTGTGATCTGTAAGGAGACCATGTGCGGAAAAGTCACATGCCAGAGATGGAAGAGCAGGAAGAGAGAAAGTATGCAGACTCTGATGTCACCAAGAGCCACCGTAACAGTCCTGGATGGCTGATCTCTGGTCTATTTACTGAGAGCAAAACAAATTCTCATTTGGATAATTGACTATGATCTGTTTCATGCAGTTGAAAACAATCTTATCTGACACAGTGTGTTAATGCTGAGATAACAGTGTAACCATCCTGGTACCACCACCACAAGAAAATAATCTAATAGCAATAAAAGCAATAGCAATTATATTAGAAGAGTACACGCTGCGGTTTCAGGGGTGTGAATTTATCCTCCAAAAAATGAGAAATCAAAGCTCACTCCTATGGGCTTGTAGAAAAAAGCAAGAGATTTATTAACAAGAGATATAATGAATAGAAAACACTGTCATTAAAGGAAAACTCAATTGTAAAACACACTGTAAAATGCGCAAAATATTTATTTTACTTCTATGCAATTGTTCTATGTATGTTTTAACCCTACATGGTACTAAACAAGTATCAATGAGCTATATTCTCTGGGTAGAACTCTATTAAAGTCAAAATTGTGAACTTTGGCATTGCTTCCACTGGTGTCCCTAATTTTTTGCTAATTCCCTACTGATATCTAGTATCCTTAGCCCCCTCCAAACCTACATCATGACTTCTGAGGTAATGTGCCCTATGTGTGTTTAACCAAGGACAACCTCGGAAGCCACTGGCCTGTTTTTCAAGTCTTCAGGACCTTGAACTTTGCTATGAAGGACATGGATGTGCTAAAGCACCCTAATAAGTTATTTAGAAAATATGACTCCTTATTTATTTTTAAAAAAATTCATGAACATTTAACATCATTCTGGTAAGCACCCTCATGGGCCTTCCAGCTTCCCTTGAATGACTCTGTAGGAAGCCAATGACCCTCTGCAGAGCCAGCTCTGTCATGAGGGGAGGGAGCCTCACACGGTGGTAATTTGACAAAGTAGGTAGTCATCACTGAGCCTTGTCCTGTAGATATTCTGCTTTAGGACCCCCCCACCCCCCGGCAAAGGTTCTCTTTCCTGAACTTTTCCTATTGAGCTCTTCATGGTTCTCCAGTTGGCATAGTTAATGCCAAAACTATCTTACCTTGGTTTGTGCATCTGATCCCAAGCTTAGAATCCCAGCAGTCTGTATAATGTGCTGCACCATTTTCTACCACTTTCCTTCTTGCATTGTGTTATTACACCTGTTTCTGGAGTCCCTTAGGATACATGGGTTAAAATGGCTCTTAGAGGAATTTCACTTCTATTTAAATGAAAGTTACTGGTCAGACAAGTGTTCTATGTAATTGTTCACATGGGAGATTAAAAGAAAATCCATACTGTATTTTTTTACCAGACCTAAGCAGATCTGTATAATTTTCTTCAACTTTGAGGTGTACTTCTTTTTCAAACAAACCCTGAACTTAACGACATCACCAGTCTGGTTGAAAGCTCTAACTGGGAAAAGAGTTTTTTGCTCTTGAGATTCTTTTGTGACTCCAGCCTTCATTTTTTTCAATTGATTAGTGGATGAGAATTTTGAAATTTATTTAAAGTCTCTGTGATGGATGTTTTTTTGAAAAATCAAATAACTCTAATACCACACAGTTCTTTTTAATGGTTCTTTATAACTGCAGCTATTTTATCCATTGTTCCCATTTGGTCCTCGCTTTAGACAATGAAATACAGCATTTGCTAAAACGAAGTACCCGATGAACAATTACACTTAATGTGTATTTTCTCTTTTTCTGTCTCATAGGGTATTGAAGTTATGGATTCAGACAGAATCTCTTTGCAAATGCGGACAGCAGACGGCACTCTGTCTTTTCACGCTGTCATATTCCTTTGTTGATATCTCTGTTTTAAGATGAGTTTGCCCCATGCATCACCAATTGTCTTTTGTTTCCACGCTGCAGGGAAGCCTGGGCTAATCCATATGTCACTCTGAAACTTCAGGCCTCTCCGTCTGACAGGTAGCAGGCCTGACAGCAATCTATTGAAAATGCATTTCAGACAGCAATCTATTGAAAATGCATTTTAGACGATCATTTTTCCCGTCTAATTTACTCTTAATAAAATGACTTTGAAGACAAGGGGTCCGCTCTGTGTTGGTTTGCTTCTGTCAGATAATTGCATTTTGAGAAAGACACACTGACAATTTTCACAAATACAAAATGATGAAATTCCCTTGGGAATAAAATAAGATAACTTCACAATAAATAGCATCTTTTAGCCTAAGTGATCCCGAAGCACTTTAGGAATGGTGGACATTCGGAGGATGCCGCAGGGCAAGGAAGCAGCCAGGCTTTCATGCTGGCTGCAGAGCAAGACAGTCTGCTCTGTGCAGTGTAAAACCACAGCCCCCCTGCCCCCCACCGCCCCACAGAAACCAACATTTGCAAAACAAGAAATATTTATGTCCTATATGTATATGTATGTTACAACTGCTAGCAATATTTTACTAAAGTGTGTGCACACAAAGTATTATGAAGGTATATATACAAAACTAATAGTTACTCTCAAATTATTTGTTAGAGTAACTTACTATTTTTAAATTCACTACATGCTGTGCATTTACTCATAGATTATTTCTTCCCTCTCCAAAGAAAAATAAAAATAATAAAAGTTAATGTCTACTCTTCCTTTATCCATTTTCTGCCACCCTGGAAAATTCATTAATCACTAAGTACCTAAATCCTCAAATTTGAAAGAATAACCCTTCATAGATTTTTCATCACATGCTAGTTTCACTAAATTTTGTCAAATGGACTCTTGCTCATCCAGTAAAAGTGTTAATTCATAAGGTGTGCAGTATTTTTTAAGCCATTAAAATATTACTCATAACAAAACAAAACCCTTAAAGTTTCTGCCTTGGCCAGTGTGATTCAGTTGGTTGGAGTGTTTGTCCATAACTGAAAGGTTGTGGGTTCAATTCCTGGTCATGGCACACATGTAGGCTGCAGGTTCGATCCCTGGTGCATACTATTCCCTGTTCAGGTGTGTATGGAAGTCAACCAATCTTTCACTGGTCTCTCTCTCTCTCTCCCGTCCTCTTTCTCTAAAAGCAATGAAAAAATGTCCTCGAGTGAGGGGGTGAAAAAAACACCTTAAGGTTTCTTAAACTATAACTATTAGTTATAACTTGTTGATTGTGTTGATTTAACAAAAAACTGTCTATTCTAAAGTTAGAACATAATAGCAAGAAGATATATTTTAATTTCATTAACTATTTTAATAATTTAAGTGGTCACCCATACTATTTTTGCTATATAATTAACTAGATTTTCAAATTGAAGAAAAACGATGACGACACTTTAAAATTGGGGAAATGATTAATTTTACTCTTGTGTTTAGCTAGAATGCTTGGATGCATAGATTTATTTTCACTTCTCTTAATTATTATTTTGATAAAGGGGAGCTACCGTATTTCTATTCTTGGTGACATGGGATTCTGTAGCAAGCAGAGCTTCCGCCCCGAGAACAAGGCAGGTTAGCAAACACTGAGTGAAAATGATGGGGTCCCTGGGAATATTCACGTTCCTCATATGGTAATGCCCATCACAGCCTCTTGTCTGGAATCTAAAGAGAAAAAATAAAAAATGAAGATCATATTCCTGAAAAAGATTCTTTCTCTCTGACTCTCTCTCCCCCTGATATAATTCTATACCAACAATTTTTGGGACTTGGATGAGAATTTTAATTTCTGTGTAAGTTGCACCCGAGACTGTGTTTTATAATCATCTCAACATAGTCGAAGGTTGGGGTTCTTTCTCTTCCCTGGTGTAGTAAGAGCTTTACACTTGGAATATAGTATTTTGGTGCCATCTGGTGGATCATTTGCAAAGTAGCAGGTTTCTATCTTCACCTAATCTCATTTTATGCACGAGAAGGGATAATAATAATACCTGCCTCACAGAGTTAAGAATAAATCACCTAGTCACTCACGGGTGTCAGCTCCAGACACATTTTCTTTGCCTCTACGTTCCACTTTTCCTGCTCCCTGTTGTCTGAGCCGCCAGGGCTAATCCTCCTCACCTGCCAAAAGCTTGATTCAGACGCTGCCGTCTTCAGCCAGTCTTCCATGCCCCTATATATTTAGTTAGCGTATCTTATGCTGGCACACCTTGTGAACACATGCATGGCATTTATAATAGGTATGTGGAACAAGCATGAAATTGTCCACTTTTAATTAAAAAAAAAACACTTAAAATGTGTCTATAGTACAAAGTGCCTAATTTGGAACTAGATGATTGTCTTTTTGTATAATCTTCTCTCAAATTGGTTATTTCCAACTATAGTAATAATAACGGCATATGTGTGTATGTGTGCATGCGTATTATGCTTGCTATATGCCAGCATGAAGCTGTTTTAAAACCCACTTCAGAGGGCGCTCTGGGGAAGTAAAAGCGCAGCAAGCAACAGGATCGGCATTGTGGACCACCACGAGAACAAAGAGAAAAGAGGGGTGAGCACAGTGCACTGCTGGCGTGGTTGGAGAATCCCAGCAGGGCCCCCGGAAGCATACACAGAAATGGCCAAGGAACTGTCCATGTTCAACCACCCGCCAGGTCCAGCGGGCCACGGCCTCTTGCAGCAGAACCGAACTAGTGAGCACTTTCCTTCCCAGCCCTTCCCATCTGCCAGATGGGAGACAGATCTAACTTTAAATTGACATTTTTAAATTGTTATACGGGATCAGACCATTTTCAGAATTGTGGTAGTGTTGGCAACCTTGAATATCTGGAAAACTTCTTAGGCCCTAAATGAAGCAGAAAATGAATTGATCTGCCTGCATTTTCAACCAGCAGCAGCAGCAGGACTTCCCTATCAAAGAAATTTAAGAAAGACAGTGGGAGATTAATGTGAAGATGTTTTTCGATGGCGTCTCATGCGCCCTGCTTGGTCAGCAAACCACAATACACATGTAATTTTCTTTTATTCTCACAGTACGGTAAGGCAGCCTTAGTATATCTTATTCAGCACTCTTCCCATTTTAACGACGAGGAAGCATGTATTGGAAGTTCACATAAGTTTCCTCAAGAGGCACCGCAAGTGAATTTGAGATTTGTGATTTGAACTCAGTATTTGAAACCAGGTTTTGTTTAATCACGCTGCTGCAGGTGCCCCAATACGTTGTAACGTTATCTTATGTAAGCACATTAAATATTTTAAACTTATTTTCTATTCCCATCATTTCCTCTCTTGTTTTAAAATGGGATTCTACACCGAAGTTCATTTTTCTGGCTCCCCGGACATCCCAGCGCCTGGGATCCCTCCGCGGGGGAGCACCATTGCAGCCACGCCTCCCCGGGGTGCCCACGGAGGGGTGCCTCGGCTGCGCGCAAAGAAAGGTTTCACCACAACATGATCTTTCTTCTGAACCGCGGAAAATCCCTCTTTTTGGTCAGGAAATTTACCTCTCTGGCTAAGCCTCTTCTCCTAAGTAGGCTGGGGCCAGAAACTCTTTGTATTAAAAGGCTGGATTTCCATATTTCCCTTAAAAAAAAAAAAAAAAAAAAAAAATGGAAGTCCGGTCTCCCTGAGCTCACATCCCAAATAACAAAAGCTGAGGCCTTGTTGTCTTCTTTACCCAAAACTACGTTCCCAGCAGCTCATTCAGCATGCTCTTCCCATCGTTGTATCTCTCAGACCCTTCCAAGAGTTTGGATTTGTTAACCTTGGCTTTTATTTTTGGAGACAATATCCAGGAGAGTTTGCTGTGACTTCTTTGGAACGTGTCATGTTCATCTCTGGAAGGGACGAAGCAGAACAAGCTACACGCCTTTCTGGGCGACAGAGGCGAGTGGAGGGGAGTGTGACAGGGGAAATAACCCTCCTGATTTGATCCATTTGTTACTTCTTCCCAGGAAAGAAAGTTTATTTCCCTTCTTGTACGACTTAGTTGGTGGTTTGAAATACAAAGAGAAAAGGAAAGAAAAGAAAAAAAGAAAAGAAATCGCACTGAAAGTTGTGGCCGGTTAAAGTCAACATTCTGCAGTGCATAAGGTAAGTCTTCGGAAGGACGCACTGAATTGTTGCCCTGCTGTCCTCAAGCAGATTTGTACAGAAACACGTGTGACCCGCATCCATGCCTGAACACAAGCAAGACTTTGTTCGAGAAATGTTCACAGTACCTAGACTCACTGGCACTAACAAGTTCGCCAGCTCCCATCCTTTGGAACCGCAAAGTACACAAGTATGAAAGGCACATTTGATAGATGGCTAAATAATTAGTTCTCCGGGCCCTAGAACATTATTAAAAGGGAGTCTTTAGAAAGCTGTCACTTTATCCCAGTGTGCCACCTATACAAATCAAATTCACACAGAGTAACAAAAGAGTTTTGAAGAGAAAATTACCTAACCTGCCGAAGGGACTTACCTGCCAGCTCCCGTAGTTAGCACTCTGAAATAGAACTTTGACCAATGTCCTTTTTCCAAAAGAGACCATCGCGCCTGCAGTATATTCTGCAATTAGTATTTTTAAAATAACACAAACTCTGCTTAGCTTTTTATATTGGATGGAAACATTTCTAAGAGGTACTTTACAACTATTTGAAATTGTTTTTATTTCATTACGCTTCATATAGACAAGTATGTATAGTGAAACCTGGCAAAGAGAGCATTTCTATAGAAGAATGAATTTTTACCCTACTTTCTTACCAAAAAAAAATTCCTAAGCCTCTTTCCAAAAGGGCTATTTTGGGTCTGTGTGTAAAACCCAGGTGGTTTCCCTGAGCAGGTCTTGGATAGGTCCCGCTTTGCCAGGCTGATGAGACTATTATGTATGGCCTGTACTTAAGACTTGAATGTGTATATATCACAGTTTATTTATTGAAGTGGGTGAAATATTTTTAAACTCTCACTCTTTATAGAGGGAGAAGTTTCCTTTGGAGAGCAAGAGTATTATTAACCTGAAAATTAAAAGATGTGATGATTTAAAAATAGCACAGTGGTGAAAAGAGATAGTTCTGGGGTCACACTGCCTGGGCCCGAAGCCCACGCTGCATGTGGTAGCTGTGCGACTTCAGGAAAGCTCCTTAACTACTCTTTGCCTCGGCTCTCTTAGCTTTAACGCTAGTTGCCAATACACACACAGTCTTAGAATGTTGCAGACTTAATCCTTACACTGTATGATTTAAGATGAAGTCAAGGGCAATAACGAGGCCCTGTGGAAAAACGTATATATGTGCATGAACTCTTTGTGCAGTTTGACATGATTTTTTTTTTCTCCTTAGTGAGAAGGAAATAGCTTATTCATCTTTGTTCAATGGAGGCTTTTAAGTTAGTGTCTAATTTTAGTCCAAGAATAATTTCTTCTAGGAGTGGAACTAATGTTATCACCCGTGGGAGCACCTTTTAGTGTGTGCCTGCGTGTTTAAATACAGAGCGGTCATTGTTACCAGAGAGTTGACAAAGTTCTTCTCTTCCTGTTGGTTTCAAGAAGATCCACACTCAATGAAAGGTGAGTATCTACGTATTGTCTTCTGTGTGCTCTGTACTATCTGGGAATTATGTTTTAGATTTCACAGGTCCTCCTTCCTTCAAGATGAGAGCGATCTAGTCCAGAGGTAGGTGAACTCCTGCCCATGGACCAAATGGAGCTCGCTGCCTGTTTTTACATAGCTAATGAGCCAGGAATGTTCATGTTTCTCAGTGCCTGTGTTTTATTTGTTAACATTTTATTTTTTAACTTATTTCCATTTATTTTTAAGGGTTTTTTTTTTCCTTTCACCCATATCTTCCTCCCCTTTAGCAACCATTAGCTTGTTCTCTGTATCTATGGGTCTATTTCTGTTTTGTTTTCTGTGTTCATTTGCTTTATTTTTTTTTAGATTTCACGTATGAGTGGAATCATGTGGTATTTGTCCTTCTCTATATGATTTATTTCCCTTAATATACCCTTTAGGTCCATCCATTTTATCATGAATGGTGAGATTTCAGTCTTTTTTTTTTTATTGCTGAGTAATGTTCCATTATATATACAGCACACCTTTATCTATTTGCCTGCCAGTGGACACCTCGGTTGTTTCCATAGAGGGCCGTGGGCCATCTCCAGGATCTGCAGGAACTCGGCAGGGTCGGAAGTGCCAGTGAGTGCCATTGTTTACATCTACATCTACCATGATAGCGCAGGTGGGAGCTCTCCGCGGGGGTCTGTTCCATCTGCAAGGCCACTGCAGTTTCTGGCCCCATTGCCCGGAACCTATTTTGTCTCCAAATAAAGGACATGAGCAGGATCAGCAGGGCCTCACTACACATACTTGGCCTCCATATTCAGAGCTGCTTCATCCAGCAGGCTGTTGCCTTAGATGCCATAGGAGCCTGCTTGGTTCTGATCCCCCTGCCAAAACCACGCAGCACTCACAGCTGACACAGAAGCTGTTTTGTTTTGTTTTTTTTTAAAGGATTTTATTTATTTATTTATTTTCAAACAGAGGGGAAGGGAAGGAGAAAGAGAGGGAGAGAAACATCAATGTGTGGTTGCCTCTCATGTGGCCCTCACCAGGGACCTGGCCTGCAACCCAGGCATGTGCCCTGACTGGGAATCAAACCAGCAACCCTTTGGTTCACAGCCCATGTTCAATCCAATGAACTGTACCAGCTAGGGCCAGAAGCTGTTTTTAAAAGGCCACATTTTCAAAACTGAGAAATATAGGTATTTTGTCTAATTTATATAAGATAGAAAGTCATATAAAATGAGAAGACAGAATAATCTCTCTCAAATGAAGGAACAAGAAAAATCCCCAGGAGAAAAACCCTAATGAAACAGAGGTTAGTAATTTTCCTGATAAAGAATCCAAAGTAACAATCATGAGGATGCTCATCAAGCTTGAGAGTAGAACAGAAGAACCTGAGGAGAACTTCACCAAAGAATTAGAAAGTAAAAAACCAAGTACAGTTGAAGAATATAGTCATTGATATGAAAAATACTCTAGAAGGAATTTACAGCAAATTAGCTAATACAGAAAAATGGATCAGTGACTTGAAAGACAGACTAGGGGAAAACAACCAATCAGAACAACAAAAAAGAAAAAAGAATTTTAAAAAATGAAGATACTTTAAGAGATGCTGGGACAGCATCAAGCACACAAACATTTATACTACAGGAGTCCAAGGAGAAGGAAAAGAAGGAGGAGGGTGAGGGGAGGAGGAGGGAAGGAGGAAGAAGCAAAGCAGGAGAGAAAGGAGCAGAAAATTTATTTAAAGAAAAAATGGCTGAAAATTTTTCTGACCTGGGAAAGCAGATAGACAACCAGGTCCAGGAAGCCCAGAGAGTTCCAAAGAAGGTGAACCTGAAGAGACCCATGTCAAGACAGATTGTAATTAAAATGGCTAAAGTTAAAGATAAAGCAACAATCTTAAAGGCAACACGAGGAAAACAAGTTACGTACAAAGTAAAAGCCATAAGGTTATCAATTGATTTTTCAGCAGCAGCTTTGAAGTCCAGAAGAGAGTGACAGGACATCTTTAAAGTTCTGAAGGAAAGGAACCTACAACCTAGAATAATTTACCTGTCAAGGTTATCATCCAGAATCAAAGGGGAGATTAAGAGTTTTCCAGACAAGCACAGCCTGAAATAGTTCATCACCGTTACACAAGTTTTACAAGAAATGTTAAAGGGTCTTCTTTAAGCAGAAAAAAAAGCCACAACCAGAAAAATATATATGTATAGGGAAAAATCCCATAGGTAAAGGCAAATATTTAACAGCAAATCAGCCAATTAAAATGCTACTACAAAGATATAAAGACAAAAGTACCAAACTTAACTTAAACTACAATACATAGATATATAAAACACAAGTATCTTTAATATGACATCAAAAATATAGAGCACGGAATGGGGAGTAAAAATGTAGCCCTTTTAGAATATATTTGAATTTAAATGACTATCAGCTTTAAAATAGGTTTCTATACAGAGTTTTATACATAAACCTCACAGTAACCACAAACCAAAAATCTACAAGAGATGTGCAAAACATAGAGAGGAAGGAAACCAAACAAAATACTAAAGAAAACCAGCAAACCATGAGGGAAAAGATCAAGACAAGAAGAAAGGAACAGAGATGAATGGTTTTGATTAAATGGGAAGGAAAAAATCTAAAGAAGAATAATATTCTGTGACACATGAAAATCATATTGCATTAAAATTTAAGTATCCATAAGAAAGTGTTACTGGAGTGCAGCCATGCTAATTCCTCCACATATTGTCTACTGTCTTGGCTGCTTTTGTGCTACAATAGCAGAGCTGAGTAGTTAGGCTGAAATCATACGACCTACAAAGCCTATAATATTTAATACCAGGCCCTTGAAGAAAATGGGGCTGATCCTCCCTGTCTAGCTTTAATCTGTCCCAGAAAGAAAGGAATCGGGGTCCTCTAACAAGATCACAGCCAAGGTTCTTTTAAGCAGAGGATAAACCGGTATTTATCTGAAGACTGTAGTGTAATCTTCTGTTTCAAGACAAGAGAAAAGAAAAACACCAGTTATTTGCCAACTAAGAAATTGCACGTAAGGATTTCTCATCATAAGAACTTTTCCCAACTGTCTTACAGTGGTAGTCTGATCCTAATTATACCAAGTGGAGGCTTATTGTAGTAGTTTCATTGTAATATTATACAGGCAGCAAGTCAGAAATTCAGGCCGTTGAGACCAAACCCAAGCCCACCCCCATCCCTGGCAGGCAGTTGATGACCTGTTACATGTTTGCCAGGCTCACACCTCTTCTGAGAAAGTGGTGTTGAGAATTCCTCCCACAGAGGAACTACCCTGCGGGTGTCATTTAGCGTTCATCCACTCACCTCCTACTCTGCTCCTGGTGTGCTCTCAGCTCCGAGCACACAGGGACAGCAGCAGAGCGAGGTCCTTCCTCCCAGGGAACTTACAGCACAGTGTGGGAGACAAGCAGTGAACAAATGCGTAAATAAGGACATGCTGACAGGTGCTACAGAAAATACTTGATGACCACTTAAATGGGGTACCTCGGGAGGTCAAATTCACGGAGAGAGCGAGGGAATGGTGCTTTCCAGGGCCTGGAGGGGCAGAGAGGGGCAATGGAGAGTTAGTAAGTAATGAGCATGCAGAGTTTCAGTTTTATGAAACAGAAAGGGCTCTGGAGACGGCTGCTGGGGATGGCCACACACCATGTGAATGTGTGTAATGCCACTGACCTGTACCATTAAAATGGCTATGATGATAAATCATATGCCATTTGTATTTTACCATAGTTTTTTAAATGAGTGGAGAAAACCATCAGAAATAAAGAGAAGGTCCTAAAAACTTCCATAAAGGGCAGAAAAAAGAAAAACTAAAAGACAGATCACCTACAAACAACGACAACAAAGGAGCATTCAATTTCTCGTCAGGAACACTGAATACTAGAAAGAAATGAAGAAAAGTGTATTCAAAATTCTGTGCTGAATTGTTTTCAGCTTAGCCTTCTATACTCAAACAAATTATTATCTAACTATAAAGGTGGAAAAAGGTCACTTTCACACCAACATGCAGATACACATACATACAAGGTATAGTGATGGTAGCTGGCTAAGTGGCTGCTGTTAATGTATTTTCTTTTTTTTTTTAATATTTTGAGTAGGCAATTAATTTGCATGGTTCAAAATCAGGCCATATGAAAAGAAATCATACATCTCCCCCTGCAATGCACATGTCCATGTTCTCAGACAGGTCTCACTGTTCCCTCCCAGTTGTTGAATTCTCGTGTAACTTCCGGAGTATGAGTATGCATATATAAGCAAATTTGAATATAGATTCTTTTTTCCTATTCTCTTCACTTAAATGATTGGTTTAAATGGACCTGAGTAGCAGAAGATGGAGCCATTTGAAGATTTAGCAGAACATTCCTTGGAGGGGAAGAGAGAGAGACCAGAGGACCCCTGGCAGGAGCTGAGGTCCTGGATCTAAGGATCGAAAGGAAGATCAGTGATGGGTATGGAGTGAATGCGGGAATGCGCAACAGGAGAAAAAATAGAAAGGGAGAAAGAGGCCCGTGACTCCACCTGGAGTAAGAGCTGACAGCTGTCCAGCCCTGTCTTCACTGAGGAACTGCCTGCCATGGTCACCATCCCTGTCCACCCCACATCGGGACCATTTTGATAAGTTGACCTAAAATAGGACCCGTTGGCCGCCAACTTGTTCCAGGTAACGATAAGCCGCCACCCCTAGCACTGAACACTTCTTCCTCACTTGCCCCCATGAAGCCAACCAAGAAATGTGGCTGAAGCCCAAGTAGAAAGGTTCTACCACTTCTAAAAATCCACCTTCATAGAATGCTTGCCAGTCAGAGACTGGGATTCCTCTTTTTTCTATAAAGGTATTCTCCTCCCTACCACCTCAGAACTCCTGCTGGAATGAAAGCCATGACAGCAGGGAGCCCAGGACCGGTATGTGAACTAACGGCCTTTGCTGCCATGGTCTCTAGCACAGTTTCGTCTTTGACAGTTTGGAACAGTTACACCTTCGGCCTAAGTGCAGGGCCCTACCTCACCCCAGCTCCTAAGATGCAGAGGGAAGAGGGGAGGGAGAAATCAGCAAATGCTTATTTTATTTTATATTGTTTTAGTATTATCCATACTTCTCATACTCTACTATCTCCTAATGCATTTCCAAATATTTATCTTATTTTAGCTGCAAATTTGGCATTTAGAGGAGTTCATCTCTGTTTTTTTCAGACTGAAAACCTCGCTTTACGTCCAATACGTGCATAGACATAAACTCTGAAACTTCCCAATCTTCATGAAACTTCCCAATCTTCATTTAAACAGTTCTCTGATGTGGTTTCCATAAAGCAATGTTATGACTCTGTGTGCATATTTAGAGAAATTATGATGATTTCTTTTAAAATTCTAATTATAGTTTAAATGACCTAATTGCCATTCACAATCAGGCACATTATACACACAATTCAATATACTTCTTTCAAATTTTGCCAAGGATTAAAATAAATTGTAATGTATAGTACATAATTGCACCTTAATTAAGTATATCTATGATTGGTTTCCAGTTTACTATTTCTCTTTATAAAGTATCTTCTTTATTCCCAGTATCTTTTGCTTGATAGAAGAATAGTGTGGGAAAAATGAAACTCTTTAAGTGCATTTATATACAAGTAATGCATACTTACAAAAATTTTAAACAGTATGAAAGTTGGTAAAGTAGGAGGGAAAATTTGTCCCTGTCACCATGAATTTTATTCCCATGAGGTAATGAAGATACAACATGTGTGTATGTGCGTGCACATGTGCGTGTAGGAAAAAGTCAAGAAGGAGACTCTGTGCAGAAGTCAGCCAACTGCAAAGTTAAAGGGAAAACAGCCCACATAAGACATCCCTCCCTTCTGAAAGCAAGTGCAAGTTTCTGGGGATCCCAAAGCCAACTTGAGATTTGTTCCTCTGCTACAAGGACTCACAGAACTCATTGAAAACTGTTATACTCACAGTTACAGTTTACTTGAGGGAAAAGATACAGATGAAAATCAACTAATTGATTTAGGGCAGAGTCCAGTGTAGTGCCAAATGTGGAGCTCCCATCATCCTCTCTCCATGGAGGCAGGACACACCCCTTTCTGGGCATTGCTGTGTGACAACACACACAGAACATCACCAGTGAGGGAACTTCACCTAAGTTCATGTTCAGAGTTCGTATTGGGGCATCATTGATAGGTTCATTGTCCTCATGGCTGAACTTAGCCTCAAGGTTGTCTCACATGGCATAACCCTAAATATGATTTTGGGTTTTCTGGTGTGGCCAGCCCCCCAACCTAAGACTATCTGGTCGTAGCCAGCCACTACCATGTATTGTATTGTTAGAATATCTGGTGAACCAAGGCCCAGGAGAAGAAAGAAACTCTTACAGGCCTGCCATTCTAAAGGCTCAGCAATTACCTTCAGAAGTCAAGGTCAAAGGCCAGTAATCTTTTGCTGCAAGGTTAAATTCTTTACTATATGGGCTTCCATTGGAGGAGTAAAAGCATCCAAACTGATTTCAGACATCATTCCACAATGATTCTTAGAGGGAATTGTCTTCTTGCCACCATATAGAGTGTCGGGGATGGTGGGGGAGAATAGAAACTATTCATTATGTGCTTTTGCTGTTTGTTACTGCAGGTCTCTTTCCTTTGACTCCCTTTCCCTCTTGTTCTGCCTCTTTCAATGCACTGCTCTTAGTTTCGATTATTAAAATGTAACTCTGTGTTAGGGATCACCTGTCAGATGCCCCAGAGGTGGGTAAAGGAGTAAAGCTTCCGTTTGACTTTGGTTCAATATTGATAGACTTGGTTTGCCTATTAAATATAAAAGAATACCCTTCTTTTCAAGAAAGAAAATCTGTTTCCTTCCCTCTCCACTGACCCCATTTTTTTCTTGAAAAGTGTAGATCTCCCAGAAAATTGCTTCTTTTCTTGCTTTTTATGGAGTGCACAGAGGAATAGCTCCCCATTGCAGTCAAGTCAACAACTCCGATATGTGGAAACTTGGCCCTGACTCTTGCTGTCAGACTCGGATTTCCAGTGCAGTCTGGTGGGGGTCCCCAAAACACCTCTTCTCACTCGAAGGAGCAGTGGCGTTCCGCTGTAGCTGATGGAGAAAATGAGAGAGCAGTTTTCCCAGTAAAGCTAGAAAATATGAGACCACTCTACTCATTTCTTCATTTGTGTGAAATTCATAGTAAGATAAAATGCACTCTTTTAAAGTGAACGATGTAGTAACATTTAATACATTCACCATGTTATGCAATCACTTCTCCTATCTAGTTGCAAAGCATTTACAGCGCTCCAAAATAAAGCCCGGTACACATTAAAACTTCTCCCCTCCCTCCAGCCATTGGAAAGCACCAGTATGCTTTCTATTTCTATGTATTTTACCAATACTGGATATTCCATATAAATGGAATCATAGAATATGTGATCTTTTGTGTTTGGCTTCTGAAATCACCCCATTTTAAATGTGGTCACAATGCTAAAGGAAAATGAGCAATACTCCTGGGTTCGATAAACCAAATACATGTTCGGATGGGTGTAGTCCACCTGGCTGCTAGTGAGCAGCCTCTGCCCTCACGCAGAGAGTGATAGGACAGGCCAGAGCCAGAAGTTCGCTGAGAGGAAGGGGCCCGTCAAAGATGTCCTCTAGGAAGGCAGGGAATTGTGCAAGGTCACCATGATTCATAAATCCAGTCAAGGACACAGAATCCTACAGAGAGAGCTTTTTAGAAGCGTGGTCTACCTTGGCAAGCCAAGTCCAGTGTGTTAAAGAGTCTTGGAAGGTAGAGAATAGAGAGAAGTTCTCTAAAGGTGACAATCAGGTAGACTGCAGGCTTTCAAAGCACGGAGGATTAAAAAGGAAAGTTACATGTAAAATAGGAATGTTAGGGATGATGCCAATTAGAATTCAACTTGAAGCACAGCTTTGCTCTGATACTTAATTTTTAGTTTCAGTTTCTCCATCAAACAAAAGAGAATAATTACCCATTGGGTTGGATGGTGATTAGAATTATAGGCATTGTTTGTAAAAGTCAATTATGAACTACTGTAACAATGAGGCTGTTGTCAATAGAGTTTAAACAACTAATTGTAGGCTCCATCTCTGCTCTCTGGACTGCTGGGTGCACACAGAACGCCGCACCGAGGGAAGGCAGAGCCTCCAAGGGTTCAGTTGATCCTCATTAGAAGGTAGAGATGTGTCCTACAATTGCACATGAGGCAGCTTTCCCACTAGTGTAGGGAAATCGTCATGGGCTTTTTAAATAAACCTAAAATAATTGTACTCATTGGAAGGGAGGCAGATGCACGGTGTGACACCTTGTAACCCTTTTCAGTTGTGGAAATGGCAGTTTGTGGGGAGACCACCGCCTGTCAATGTCGAACTGCCAGCCATACAGATCTCAGCTTCAGAAGGACAACTTCTGCGTCAGACGAAGTAGCTCAAATTGTTGTGCTTTTCTCATAAAGTCCTCTCTGCCAAATAAAGGGTAAAGATTCAGGGGCGCTTGTTGGTTTGACAAAACCTAGACTTAACATTAAAAAATATTTCTAGTAGTATTCTTATCTGGTAGGGGAGACACCATGATCACGAAGGTAGTTTTCCCAGGCACAGCTTATCCGTTGCACTCCGGACGTGCTGACCCCGTGACCTCCCCAAATGTGGGAAACTTTACTGCAAAACCTGTGGTAGTGGGGGGCTGTGTTCCTGCTCTCCCCTGATAAAGAAAAGAAAAACATTTTTAGTAATTATCTTCACTTTTAAGACTAATCAAGACTTACATCAACACCATAATAATAATAATAATAATAATAATAATAATAATAATAATAATAATAAAACATTTTGGTCTATTTCAGACCAATTTTACATCATAAAGACTGTAACCAGAGGGGAGAGAAGAGGGGGGAGGGAGAAAACGGGAAAGAAGGGGAAGGGTCATTGAGGAACATGTGTAAAGGACCCACGGACAAAGCCAAAGAGGGTAGAATTGAGGAGGGGAGATGGGGGTGGTTGGGGGAGAGCGGATGGGGGAAAATGGAGACAACTGTACTTGAAAAACAATAAAAATAAATAAATAAAAATAAAAGAAAAAGAGAAAAGAAAGAAAGATTTAAAGACCTGACAACAAGTAGTAACAATTAATCTTACATAATGCCCATAAAGTTCGAAATGCAGTGTGCTCTATATAATGGGAAAATGAGGATGGGTAGGGCCGTCTTCTACTCCTTAAAATTCTATTTTCTGATTAGTTTTGTGTACATTAATGATAAAAGTCTACTGTCCTTTCTAGAAATTGTGTCTTTTATTTAAGTAACTGACTTGAGTCACTGAAGGGGAAAAAAGCCTGATTTTTAGAAATGTACCAAGAAAGAAAATCAAGTCTGAAGCTGCCACTTGTCTCCTATAAAATGCAGTGCACAGGTGTGCCATGTGGAGTCCTTTCCTTAGGGCTTCCTCTGGCTCTCAGCGTGACAAGAAGGATGTGACATCTACAGGACAGATTTGGACCCAGTGTTTTAAGAAGCAGGTAGCTTCAGGTGAGCCAGTTTCGGTTACATCCTGGCCTCAAGAAATTAATACGGATCTTGACTGGGCAGGGACAGGCACTAAATTGTGGGGAGCGAGGTCCTCATTTCTGATTGCTTGCTTGCTTGATTAGGCTAGGATTTAGCATTGGAGCAGGAATCATTTAAACCAGTAATGTCAAAAATATAGCGCTTTCTACTGGTCTTAAATAGATGAGTTTGGTCATATATATACAACATAGTAATAATTTTTAATTACCCTGATTATGACAAGTGATACTAATTTACATTAGTGATGTAGAGCTTGGATCGACATTTATTGGTTAAATTTAAAAATTTTAATTAAAAAAAATAATGGTTAACGTTTTATGAAACATTCCAAAAGTTGTGAAGGTTATATGTGAATGGCCAGTTTGTGAAATACCCATTTCGGGTCAAACAGCAGATCTGTTTTCCACGGAGGCGCCCCTCGTCCTGAGAGACAGTGGGCACGTGAGTCGACATCCTGAGACTCCATCGAAACCACTGGATTTTTTGAGGGGGTGGATTTTAATTTTTACCTTTGTGTATTTTTTTTTAACAGCAATGTATGGTTGCCTATCACATGGCCCCCACTGGGGACCTGGCCCGCAACCCAGGCATGTGCCCTGACTGGGAATCGAACTGGGACTCTTTGGTTCCCAGCCTGTGCTCAATCCACTGAGCTACACCAGCCAGGGCCCTTTGTGTAATTTTAATTTAATTCCTATAAATATAAATAGAGTCTAACAGGTAATGAATGAAAAAAGATACTATTTCTCCAAGTCCCAGCGTGAGGATGAATGATGCAGAGGATCAGAAAACATCGGTCCCACTGTGAGAACATTGTATATTAGCTAGAAAGAGATATAATAAAAATCAGCTACCCTATAAAATACCAAATTTTGGTATTTGCTTGATCTACAATGAAACAAAATTAATTCCCAATTAATATATTGAATTTAATTATGTTAACATTATTTCAAAGGTGAACTCAGTTGATGATTTGAAACCCATATAATAAAACGGAATTTTAAAAAGTGGTTGAGGATGGCCCAGCTGGTGTAGCTCAGTGGATTGAGTGCGGGCTGGGAACCAGAGGGTCCCGGTTCGATTCCCAGTTGGGGCACATGCCTGGGTTGCGGGCCAGGTCCCCAGTGAGGGCCATGTGAGAGGCAACCATACATTGCTCTTTCTCTCTCCCTTCTCCTCTCTCTGAAAATAAATAAATAAAATCTTTAAAAAAAAAAAAAAGTGGTTGAGGATGTTGGCATAAAGGAAAGACACTGTGAAAACAGCAATGTCCGGCCTGTAGGCTGCGTGGCTAGAAATGCACCACAAAGTTCAGTTTGAGCTTCCTAACCGCCAAACCAAGGCAAACACAATTAGTTACTGTGGGCGGCACACTGCGGCCCTCGGGCCAAATTTCATGTGCCACCTGCTTTTGTCAGTAAGGTTTCACTGGAGCACAGCCATGCTCACGTGTTTCTTCACTGTCTATGGCTGCTGCTCCGTTACAGGGGCAGGACCGAGTCAACGCTGCAGAGACCCTGTGGCCTCCGGAGATGAAAGTGTTTGCCGTCTGGCGCTTTACAGAAAGAGTTTTCCAAACTCTTGAGTTGCCACGTTATAGGACCTAAAAGGGTTTTAAAAATTCATTGGTCCAACTTTTTTTTTTTTAGTTTTAAAAGCTATTGATTTGGATTTAAATATTTACCCATATTGATAGGATATTTTTGCTTTAAAGTTTATGTTTATATTTCCATACTCATGGATTAGCAGAGTAAATTACACTGTAAATTTCGGTTAGTCAAAGCTGATCTCTTGTATAACTAAAATGACATATATCCAATATCTCCCTAAAATATTAGTCTGAAAAGGGACTGTCTCTATAAGGCCAGCTCTAAAACGAATGCATTATCGTCCGTTATTCTGTATATAAGATGTTTAGATATAGTTTTCTACCTTTTAAGGTGCATCGCATTAATCAATAATTTCAGAGGAAAAGCCATCTCTCAAATGAAGGACATTTCCTTCTGCTCAGTCTTAGTACAGATCAGCAGCCACTGTCATAAAATGGATTTAGGGCAATACACTGAAAGAAAAAGATGAGAATGTCAATAAAACTTCTTTAAAATCTTTCCATTGCTTGGACTTCAGAGGAGGCAGGGAAAGAAAGAAAAGAAAGGGAGGCAGACCTAACCATGAATATGAGAAGAGTCTATTCTCAGTTTTCACTTCTAGCAGCCTAAACTCGAAGCCCACTGCACCACCTGGCCATAGCTGTTGGGCCACGTCCTCGCTCCACAGACCTGGCGGAGACTGGGGTGTTGGCACTGAGGCACGTGAACAGGGGCACCCAGAGACAGAAGCCTCAGGTTCTGCTGCTGAATGAAACACAGGCGCTCCCTCGATTCCTGGCTGTCCAGATCTTCCTTAGACCCTGTGAAATTCTCCATCTTTTCCTAATTTCTACTGCTTGTGTCCAAAGGAACTTTAATTGATTCAGGTGGAATTTTTTCAAATACTTAATAATAGTTAATGCATCTCTCCAAGCTCTCCATTTCCATATGAAACAAATGTACTTTATTCATTCTTTCCTCAAAGTAATCTTATTGGGAAAGAAAAATCCCAATAATCTAAATAAATAAAATTTTAAAAATAGACTTTAAACCCAGGCCTATACCGTGGCTTCCTTAAAATCTTGTGTTGAGAACTGAACACAGTGTCCAAGGCACTGTGTGATCAGTACAACTTAGGTCAAGACAATCACCTCCCTCGTTCTAAACACTATACTCTTACTAATGCATCCATAGGTCATATTTACTTTTTCTGATAGACACATAATACTACTGATCTTACATTTAACTAAATTAATCATGTTTTTATCATTAAAGCTGACACTCGATTATGTTGGCCTTTTGGGATCTAGCTATATAAATTTATATTTATCTCTAACATATTTGATCCTATTAATTGACTCATTTGGGTACTTATTCCAGTACTTATATATATTCAAGAAATTCAATTATTTCTGAAATATATATCTTTTTTGCCCACTCCCCTGCAAAATCGTCCCTAAGTATTTCTGAGAGTATTCTGGCAGTGTACATGAATATGTTATTTTAAGCACCACTATGCACACCCTCACTGTTTTTCTCTGAAACTGCCTTACTGAACATTGTGGTCTTCTACCAGGAACTTCCACCACTACCTTTCATCAGACACTATTTTCAAGTGACCAAGTAGTGTTCAAAAAAAATGAAAGCAAGTCTATAAGCTCACAAAAGCCCCAGTGGATAATACCTTCTGCCTTCCCTAAAATGTTCTAGCTGACTGTTTTCATGTATTATTTTCATGATGGTTTGTTGATTGTCTGGAAGATATAGTTCAAGCTATTGAAAAGCTTAGCAAATCACTGAATCCCCAAAATGTTTTTTTTTAAGATTTTATTTATTTAATTTTAGAGAGAAGAGAAGGGAGGGAGAAAGAGGGGGAGAGAAACATCAATGTGTGGTTACATCTCACACGCTCCGCACTGGGGACCTGGCCTGAAACCCAGGCATGTGTCCTGACTGGGAATAGAACCAGTGACACTTTGGTTTGCAAACCCATGCTCAATCCACTGAGCAACACCAGCCAGGGCCCAAAAATGCTTTTTAACTCTCACACATTTGGTATAGGTCATGCGAAACACTTTAGAACCTGTATTTTTTTTTTAGGATTTGTGCTTACCACCTGATTGGACACAGCATCTCACATATTTTAAGACATCAGTCAAGGAACAATGTTAAGGTCATATCACCAAGACATTTATTCACATGCCTGCAAGATAACGCTAATATAATTATATCATTATTTAAATTCTCCTTCCCAATAATTCACATTAATCATTTGATCTATGAACCATCAGAAGGGAGCAGAAGTCATTAGGATTCTTCAGGGCATTTTTTAAATTTTGATAGGGTCCATAGTAATGATGACTGCGTATTGACCCTTCCTTTCCCATCTATAGACATATGAAATATTATTCTGTAAGGAACAGTTATATAAATTGTGCACTGCTTGACCAAAAAAGCGCAAAATCTAAGGGAGTGCTAGTTACATCCTAGTACCTATATATTTTTATAAAATGTTTCTAATAAACAAATCATTACATGCTAAGTGTTACATATTGTTTTAGGAAGAAGAGTATCTCATGGAACAGAGTGACTTTGTCTAATTTGCGAAATGGCGCCGTGCTGACTTCCAGCAGTGCTGGAACTGATCGTAGTCACTTTTAAGTCCAATTTTGAATGGCCCTACTTAAGTAACTAAGAGAGGCTGGATAGATGTTGAATGATGCCACTGACCCAGACAGAGAGAAAAAAGGAAGGGAAGTCTGAATTACACTTCAGAGTTGGAAATGTGAGAGTGGAACTCAGTAGAATAGTAAGAGTTGGAATTTTAGAGAGTTGAATTCATAAGAGTGAATAAGACTGCCCAAATATATGGTGTACACATGAGGCAAGAATACACTCAGGGATAAGGCGATCTATTATCTAGGCCTAAAGAGGCAGAAAAGGGAAAAGGGTAATCAGAAACACAAATAGAAAATTGTCAGAGTATTAACAGAGCTAAAGGAAATAATATCATAAATTTAAAAAGAAATGCTTAAGAGGAATAGATAATCCATACTATCAAGAGTAAAGAGAAGCCATGGAGAAAGAAGATTGAAAAGAAGTTATTAGCTTTGATAAATACGAAGTCCTTGGTACCTTCAGCAAGAGTAGATTCTATAGAAGGATTGTTGTGGAAATTAGATTGCAATGAATTGAGGAGGGAATGGAAAGTGAGTTACTAGTGATAATAAATATAGACTAGATTTTTAAAAAATCTGGTTTTGAATGAAGAGAGATTATTATTTCAAATGCAATTTCTCTTAGAAAAAGCATGCTACATTAGAAGTTAACATCCTAGGTCACCCTAAAGCACTTATTTAGTCTAATGAAATGCAGAAATTGATGATTTATGATTAAAATTAGAGGAGAAAAATGCTATTGCAATACATGTAATAAAACAGAATATATTTTAAATAATATATTAAATTTTATATATTTAATAATAAATAATTTCTTTGTCTTGATTGCTGGTAGCTAGAGATGATAGGTTCAACTAAAGGATTATGAGTTGGCAGGTAGTTTTTATATAAAGATTCTAATAGGAACCTCCAGAAATTTTTAAGGTCTTAATTTTATTTCTTTGTGTTTAAGTTTAATTTCACTTTTAAACAAATGATTGTGTGTTACTTTGAGTCATCTCTGTCACTGGCATTAGTCCCGTAGTTTCCAGCTGTGTGTAGAGTTGTTTGGGTATTTACAAGTATGAGAGATGAAGGAAAAACAGAGGCAGCAGTTAAAAGTGTATATAGAAGCCAGTCTCAAGGTTAATGTGGAGAAAGGAAATTTTGGTAATTCAAAGAAACATTTTTTTTTAAATACATTCATATCCGAGTTGGTCAAATCTTGAAACAGATCAATGTCCCATTTTTTACTCAAAAGGAGAAAGGCAGAAAAAGCAAAATGGTGAAAGAGAAAATGAAAGTTGAAACAGTGAAAAAAGAGTGGGAAAAAAATTGCAGCATTTAAGCTGACCAAGAAAGTCAATTAATTTTCCAGAATGGATGAGTCTCATAAGCTCTTACTATGTTGCTGCAATAAAACACTTCAACTGCCCATTGGATGAAGAGAAAGATGATGAAACCAAGTTTCTAACATTGTCACGGAGAGAAAAGTCCACTGTTAAGGGAACTTCTTGGTTCTTACTGATTTCTCAGCCACAGGACTGATTTAAATGAATTGTTTTAACAAATCTACTGTACTGTACCACTGTAAGGACCTCAACTTAAAAGACTTTAATGGGCCTCAAAATGTCAACATCAACAGTTGCTACAGATATATAATAGGAAATATTAAAGTAACACTTAAAAGGAATCTGCGTTACTTCTCCTATCCCTTTCCCCCACCTTCTCCCCTAAAGCCCCTCAGGTTCAGATGAATTCTACCTAATATTAAAGAATAGATATTACAAGTTCTACACAAACTCTCAGAATATAAAAAAGAAGAAGCTATTCACAACTCATTTTATATGGCCAGCTTTATTCTAATCATAAAACCAAACTATATAATAAGAAAAAAATATTACACACTAATATCTTTCATAAAAAATAGATGAAAAAATCTTTAACAAAATATTAGCAAATAAAACTCAGCAATATATGAAAAGATAATATAGCTTAAAAACTGGCATCTATCCCAGAAATTCACAATCTTAAAAAACTAAAAAAGAAACACCAAATGGTCATCTGTAATAAAAAAAAGTATTTCACAATATATAAATCCATTCCTGGTTTAAAATTCTCACCAAATGAAGAATCAAAGGGAACTTTCTTAATCTAACATAATACTCAATGGTGAATGATTGAGTGTTTTCCCCCTAAGACCAGGAACAAAGCAAAAGTATTCACCTTACCCCTTATACTTAACATTACTCAAAGTCCTAGGCAATGCAATTATGCAAGAAAAAGAACTAAATTGCCCATAAGTTGGAAAGAAAAGAACAAAACTGTCATTATTTGCAGGCATTATGATTGTCTGGAAAATCTTAAGTCATCTATAAAAAAGTTTCTGGAACAATACATGAATTTATCAAGGTTTCAGGACACAAGGTCAATAAAGAAATTAATTATAATCCATATTCTAGCAAAGAACAATTTCAAAATAAACTTAAAAAATTATAGTAGCATCAAAAAACATGAAATATTTAGGAGTATATTTAACAATGATGTGAAAGACATGTACATTGAAAATTACAAAACATTGCTAATAGAAATTAGATAATCTGTAATAAATAGGATGATATACTATATTCATGGATCAGAAAGGTTTTTTTCTTAAGTATTTATTTCCCCTAAATTAATTTGCAGGTTTTCTACAATCTCAAACAAAATCCCAGAGTGTTCTTGGTTGTTGAAATGGTAAGCTGATTTTATAACTCATGGAAATACAGGAAAGAACAACATTGGAGGACTTCCATTGGTGTAAATATAGAAATTCAGAGCAATGGAACATGGATTCTACAAATAGACCCACACATGCACAGGCAATTAATTTTTGACAAATATTTGAAGGTAACTCAATAAAAAAATGAAATTTTCAATAAATGGTGCCAGAAAAACTAGATAGCTGTATGCCAAAAAAAGCCTTGATTGCTACTTCACAGTAGAGACAAAAAGTATTGTGAAATGTATCATAAACGTAAACACAGCACTAAAACTAGCAAATGTATAAAAGAGAACATAAGAGAACAATTCTGTGGCATTGGTTTAAGCAAAGACTTCCTACTTAAAACTCAAAAAGTACAAATCATAAAAGACAAAATGAAATCAATAATTTGAACTTCATCAAACTTTTTAAACTTTTGCTTTTTAAAGTATACTGGTAAACTCTAGCTATGTGGCTCAGTTGGTTGGTGTCTCGTCCCACGTATAAAAACATTGCAGGATCCATCCCTGGTAGGGGCACGTGTGGGAGGCAACCGATCCAGGTTTCTTTCTCACATTGATGTTTCTCTCTCTCTCCCCCACCTCAAAAAATCAGTAAACATATACTTGAGTGAGGATTAAACATATATATAAGGAAACCCTCTCTCTCCCCTTGATAGTATGTATACACACAAATAATGCCCCCTTTTTATTACAAAATCTTTATTACGCAATCATGTAATTCTGTAACATAACAATATCACACTCAAACACACCATATGACATTTTAGGTGAAATGTTCAAATCAAAACCATAAATTATTACACCTATATTATTACCCTACCAACCACACTGAAGCAGGTGTTACTTCTGCAGGATATTGTGTATATACTAGTAAGATGCTTGTCTAGACAAGACGATGAAGAGTCATTTCTCCCTGCTCCTCCCCACTCCAAACACTGAACTAACACAAGAAACAACCAAAGGAGAGACCTGGAAGGTAGTAAGATGAGCTAGTTGGGGGTCCCAAGGTGGAAGGAAAGGCACAGAGGTGGGCACCTTACCTTTCTCTCCACCCACAGAGGAAGGCAACCCAGATCTGGTGTTTCCCAGGCCCCAGACCAGCAAGAGAAGGCAGTCCAGGCAGGCTCATTCCACTTGAAGATCAAAAGGGAGTCTAGATGAACCTGGCCCCATGGTGAGGACAGATCTCAGAGCCCTGTTCGCAGTAGTTGGGCATGGAAGCCCTCTCTTTCCCCTCCAGCCTGAGGCTTCCCTGTCACGGCGAGCTGTACCAGAGTGGCAGTGCAACCAGCAAGAAGGACACTGCCACAAGTTTCCCAGCCCTGGAAACTTCTTTGTCCCACAGGTCAGGGGAAACACTTTCAACCTCTCAGCAACCTAGAGGCCAGTGGGAGCCCCGGATCAGCCAGGAAGACCCAAACATCACAAAGTCCCTGAAAACTGAACTGTCATTGGAACCACAGTCCACAACAATAGGCCAGGACCTGCGTGTCAACCCTAGACAGGAGCACTGCCTAGTGAAATAAAAACTTCAAAGGAAATTTTTAAAATACAGAGAACTGAAAATAATGAAAATAAAACATATCAAAATTTGTGGAATGCAGCTAAAGCAGTGCTGAGAAATTTATTTCACTAAATGTTTACATTAGAAACAGGGAAAGGTCTCAAATCAATCATCTGAGTTTGATGAAACCTACCTAAAGAAACTAGAAAAATAAGAGCAAAATAAACCTCAAGCCAAAAGGGTGGGAATATTAATGACATGAGCAGAAATCAATGAAACGAAGGCTGGGTAAAAAATTAATAAAATTGATAAAGCTCTAGCGAGACTGACAATAATAAAAAGAGAAAATACAAATCACCAGTCTCAGGAATAAAGCGAGGAATATTACTCCAGACCCTGAGGTTATTAAAAAGCATAATAAGGAAACAGTACAAATAACTGTACACTCGTACAGATGGGGCAAAATCAGGTTTACAGTTGTAAGTACGTGAAACACAGTTTATTCTTGTACTATTATTTGTTAATTATTGTACTATTTTCCATAACAACAACTGTAAATCTACTTTTGCCCCACCTTGTATATTTAAAAAATTAGAAAAAATGGACCAATTTCCCAAAAATGACAAACTATCAGAAGTCAATGAAGATGAAATAACTTAATTTGTCCTTTAATCATTAAATGACTCTAACTAGTAATTAAAAGACTCCCCAGAAAAGAAGTCTCCAGGTCCAGATGGCTCTAAACATTTAAGCAGTTTTTTTTTCCAGAGAAGAGAAAAAGAGGAAACATTTTCCAGCCTATTTATTGGTCTAATATTACCCTGATACCAAAACCAGACAAAGACAGTACAAAAAGATAACTACTCTGAACTTAGATGAAAAAATCCTCACAAGAATATTAGCAAACAGAATACAACAGTATATAAATGGAGTCACACATGATAACCAAATGCAATTTATTTCAATTATTCAAGCCTGGTTCAATATTCAAAAATCAATTAATATAATCCATTATATCAATAGAAAAATTACATATAGGTATATTAATCAATTTAAAGAAAACATTTGGTAATATCCAATATAAAATGATACAAACTCTCATTAAGTTAGGGATAAAGGAGGATGTCCTTGATTATGCTACGAGCATCTACAAAAAAAAATCTACAGGCAACATCTTAGCGGTGAAAGAATGCATGTCTGTAGACAAGGAGAAGATACCGACTTTCACCACTCTTATTCAACATATTACTACCAAAGTTCTAGCCACTGAAAGGAGACAGGAAGAAGAAATAAGAGACAAACAGATTAAAAAGGAAGAAATCAAATTATCTCTACTTGCAGATAGTATGGTTGTCTAGAACTAATGAGTTTAGCAAAATCATAGGATAAAAGATAAACAAAAAGTCAATTATTGAGTACATATCTAACAATGAACATGCAAAAACAAATTAAAAACAGAATACCATTTATAATTGCTCCAATGAAAATGAAAAACTGAAATATATATTTAAAATATATACAGAATTTGTTTACTGATAATTACAAAATGCTGATGATAGAAACCAAAGGCCTACATCAATGGCACTGTATTCATGAATTGGAAGATTCAATATCATATAGATGTTACTTCTCCTCAAATCAATATATAGATCGAATGTAATTCCAATTAACATTCTAGCACATTTTTTCTGTGGACATAGACAAGTTTATTCTAAAATTTATAAGCCCTAGAATTGCTATCCTGACAAAGAAAAATAAAGTGAGGAATCACTTTATACAGTATTAACGTTCATTACATAGCTGCAGTAATCAACACAATGAGGTATTGGTGGAGGGACCGACACAGGGATCAGTGGGACACAACACAGGTCCCCAACCTTTTTGGCATCAGTTTCATGGAAAACAATTTTCCACAGACAGGGTTGGCAGTGGTATACGGCCCAGTTCCTAACAGGCCACAGACAGTACCGGTCCATAGTCCAGGGATTGGGGACCCCTTCAAAAGAAAACCCCAAAATAGACCCACACAAATACATTTAACTGATTTTTGACAAAGGTACAAAAGCAATTAAATGGAAAAAGGATAGTCTTTTCAACAATTGGACATCTATAAGCAAAAATAATAATTTCAAACAAAACCACATAGATTATTCAAAATTAACTCAAAACAACATAAACCTTCACAACTTTTAGAAAATAAATAGAGGAGAATCTTTGGTATCTTAGCATAAAGCAGCGTTCTTGGACCTGACAACAAAATCACAGTCCATAAAAGGAAAAATCCATAAATTCGACTTCAACACTATTAAAAACTTTTGCTCTGGGAAAGATTATGTGAGAAGAATGAAAAGACAAACTGTAGAACGAGAAAAAAATTGCCAACCAAACATCCTAGAACTAGTATATAGAATATATATACACACACACATACATATGTATAAAACTGCAGCACAGTAGATCAATAATCTAAATAGGAAATGAGCAAACAACACAAACAGACATTTCACTAAAGGGAATACACAGATGACAAACACATGAAAGGTGTTCAATGTCATTAACTATCAAGGAAGTGCTGATTCAAACGGCAATGAGATAGCACTACACACCTCTAAGAATAGCTAAAATGAAAAACAGTGACGATGACAAGCACTGGCCAGGACACAGAAAACCAGATCACTCATCATTGCTGGTAGAAATGTAAAATGGTACAATCATTCTGGAAATTAGTTTGGCAGTTTCTTATAAGTCTAAACATGCAATATTACCATATGATCCTGCAATTATATCTTGGCATTTATTCTAGGGAAATAAAAACATATTCATTCAAAAACCTGTGCATGAATATTCATATCAGCTTTATTCCTAATAGTCAACCACTGGAAACAATTTAGGCATCCTTGAGTGGGTGTAAGGTTAAACAAATCATGGTACATCTATATTATGGAATACTACTCAGCATTTAAAAGGAACAAAGTACTGATATACACAATTTTAGAGAATTGTGCTGAGTAAAAAAAAATCTCAAAAGGTTACATATTGTATGATTCCACTTATATAACATTTTGAAATGACAAAATTTTAATGGTTGTTAGGGGATGAGGGCGAGGACAGGAAGAGTCCAGTGGGTGTGGTTATAAAGGAGCTCAGTAGGGACCCTAGGGCTGATAGAAGTGTTCTCATCTTGACTGTGACAGGAGATATGTGAACCTACGCATATGATACAATTTTATAAAACTAAGTCATATACACACACTAGTACACAAACAAAACCATACACCAAGAAAAAATGGAAAGAAGGAAAGAAAAACAATTTTAAGTTATATTTGGAATAAAGTCGTTTCTTTGTAGGTTAAAAAAGATAATGGCAAAAAATGGAGAAACAAGCCTCAGAGAGTGAGAAATTATTTGCAAAACACATATCTGATAAGATATATCAAAAATACACAAAACAGTATTTAATAATAGAAGATAACCAATCTCTTTTTTCTTTTTAAAAATTTTGTATTGTTCAATTACAGTTGTCCCCTTTTTATCCCCATTACTCTTCCCTGTCCTGCTCCCTCCTTCTCCCACATCCAATCCTCCCCTCTCATTGTCCTTGTCCATGGGCCCTTATACATGTTCCTTGACTTGACCCTCCCCTTCTTTCCCTTGTTATCTCCCTTCCCTCTCCTCTCTGATCACTGTCAGTTTGTTCTTTACTTAAATATCTCTGGTTCTATTCTGCTTGCTTGTTTGTTTTGTTTATTAGGTTCCACTTACAGGTGAGATCATACGGTATTTGTCTTTCACTGCCTTGTTTATTTCACTTAGCATAATGCTCTCCAATTCCACCCATGCTGTTGTGAAGGGTAGGAGCTCCTTCTTTTTTTCTGCTGTGTACTATTCCATTATGTAAATGTACCACAGTTTTTTGATCTACTGATTTACTGCTGGGCACTTAGCCTGTTTCCAGCACTTGGCTATTGTAAATAATGTTGCCATGAACATCAGGGTGCATTGGTTCTTTTGAATTGGTGTTTTACCATAAAAGTCCTAGAGGAGAACATAGGCAAGAGTATTTCAGATATCCCATGCAGCAATATTTTCACTGATATGTCCCCTAGATCAAGGGATATAAAGGAAAGAATAAACAAATGGGACTACATCAAATTAAAAACTTCTTCACAGCTAAAGAAAACATCAGCAAAATGAAAAGGGGACCAACCGTATGGGAAAATATATTTGCCTGTGACACCTCGGACAAGGGTTTGATCTTAAAATATACAAAGAACTCACATGATTCCACACCAAGAAGACAATCAATTCAATTAAAAAATGGGGAAAGGAACTGAACAGGCACTTTTCCAAGGAGGATATACAGAGGGCCCAGAGACACACAGAAGGATACTTAACATCACCAGCCATCAGAGATATGCAAGTCATAACCGCAATGAAACACCACATCACACCAGTCAGAATGGCCATCATAAGCAAATCAACAAACAAGTGCTGGTCGAGGTTGCGGAGAGAAGGGAACCCTAGTAGAGTGCTGGTGGGAGAACAGATATCCTTTCTTTGTTCTCTATCACATGGGCATAAGTGTGATGTTAGTAGTAGGGTTTTTTCCCAATTTAAAAAAAATGTGGAAAATACATATAGCATGAAACTTACCATGTCATTCACTTTTATATGTACAGTTAACTGGCATTAGTATATTCATGTTGTTCTGCAACCATCACCATCATTAATCTCCAGAATTCTTTCTTCTTGCAACACTGAAACTCTGTAACCATTAAATAATAACTCTTCATTCCATCCTCCTCCCAGAGCCTGGCAACCAATTTCATTTAAAAGTAGACAAAGAGCCCGGCTGGTGTAGCTCAGTGGATTGAGCGCGGGCTGGGAACCAAAAAGTCCCAGTTCGATTCCCAGTCGGGGCACATGCCTGGGTTGCAGTCCAGGTCCCCAGTGAGGGCCATGTGAGAGGCAACCATACATTGCTCTTTCTCCCTTCCTTCTCCTGTCTCTAAAAGTAAATAAATAAAATCTTAAAAAAAAAAAGTAGACAAAGAGTGTGAACAAACTATTAATCGAAAAGAAGATAACACATTTCCAATAAGTACATGAAGCAATGTTCAACCTCACTGGTCATTATGGAAAGGCAAAGTAAAACCACAATGAGGAGGCATTATATATAGCTAGTGTAACCACTAAAGTAAAAATGGTTGACAGTATCATATTGACAAAGACGTGGAGCAACTGAAACTCTCATATATTTCTGGTGGAGATGCAAAATTGTTCTCTATTTTGCAACCATTTGGAAAATGGTTCGGCAGTTTTTAATCAAATGAAACACACATTTTCAACATGACCCAGAAATTTCACTGCAAGGTAGGATTCATTTCATTACCCAAAGGGAATGAAAATTATGTCAGAACAATACAAACAAGGTACTCAGAGAAAGTAATATTTGCTGTTGCATGCAATGCCATCAGTTATAGTCTTCACATTTAAAAAGACTGTTGAAGAGTGAACTCTACTTTATCCTCAGGAAAAGTACATCTCAATAAGAAAGGGAGATTAAGGAAAAACACCAGTTGAACAAGAAATCAAAGTGATTCTTAATCAGGATGTCTTTGAGCTCAAATGCCTGCTTACTGTAATCTACATAAGAAAGTCAGCCATCAGCCCAGAGTACAGTGCTTTGCATGAAATTGATGCCCATTTGACATTTGAGAAATTAAAGTGATGCAAGCCCCACCCACTCTTACCTCACGTCCTATTGAATTTTGCATGAAACTTGCTAATTTCT